>ML834697.1:9947-49435 GCA_009831015.1 Picea engelmannii
AATATAAACGAGTTTTTCAGGTTTTATTTAAATCTGTAAATTGTAGATATTGTATATTTTGTGAATAAGTTATATTCCTGTTAGTAGTTAGATAGTAAATTAGTTAGAGTTAGTATAGTATTAGTTAGTAGATTGTATTTATAGAATAGTTAGTTTAGTTTAGTTTGTTTAATAGTTAGTTTTAGATTAGATTAGTTAGTTAGCTTGTTTTATTTGTTTTTAGTTAGATTAGTTAGTTTAGATTAGTTTTCTTTTATTTTCTTAGGACCTTAGATCAGCTAATGGAGCCGCTAAACCCGTCAGGGTGGGTCATCCCAAACGGCTTGGGTTATTAGACAACCCCAGACCGGTTCCACTCTCTCAGTTGACGGACGATCAATTTCGCCCGTCAACAAATGGCGCTAGAAGGAGGGCCTGAACTTAATTAATGGCACGATGCGGTCGTAAGACTCCTCCACCCCCTAATCGCTCACCTATAGTGACTAGAATCCATTCAAACGATAAAATTCCCCCTCAAACAAAAACTACTTCAACCGACGATCCACAGATCACAATTGAGCCAACAACCCCTAATCCTACAGGTGGTGACATACAAGAGATTGTTTGTCAGTCTCTTATTAAAACACATAGTGCCTTAGCCCGTTTGAGGCAACCAAACCGTCCATGGGGTCAACCTTTGGATTTATCTGATATCAGAGAACAATTAGGTGACACTAATCCTACTGTGAATCCTTCAGATCCAATCTTAAATCCTGCTGCAGGAGGATCTGGGATACCTCCTTCACCACCTCCATCATCTCCTTCCTCTTCTGGAGGAGATTCCTTTGACAACGGCAATTCCCCTTCTCAGCCTTCCACACCCACTACCCCAATGGAAAATCAGAACAACCCTGCTAGACCTTGGCTTGATCAGGATGCCATAGCTGTACCCGGTGATCAACATCCTTTACCTAAACACCCGGAGAAATGGCTTCCCAAGTTTGATCCTGACTCAAAATAGATAGCTGAAGATCACATTAAAAAGTTTATACTAGCCATAAGACTCCGCAATGTCGAACATGAAGACGTTGTCTGTAGGTTGTTCCCTTATACCTTCGAGGGAAATGCATCCACATGGTACTTTGCCCAACAACCCCATACCATAGTGTCTTGGGAAAAGTTTGAGTCATGCTTTTTGGAAAAATTCGGAGACGGTAAATCTCCGAAAGTCCTAGTCATGGATCTTTCTATCTTAAGAATGAACCCAAAATAAAAAGTTAAAGAATTTAATCAAAGATTCTTAACACTTAAAAACTGAATCCCTACGGATTCCATGCCTGCTGAGAGTCTTATAATAGCTTACTACACTAAAGATTTGCATCAAAGTATAGCTATTTGGGTTAAACGATCTAAGAAATCCACGTTGTTAGAGGCCTTCGAGGAGGCCAACCAGATTGAAAAATACATACTTAGTCTTAAAGACTCTTCTAGCAACGAAACAGAGACTAGTTCTTCTACCAAAAAAAAGATTGAAATACTCCCTAGACCCACTCACAGTAAAACACAACCTGGAAACTTTGAATTGGAAAACCTTACTAAAGTTGTTCAAAAACTATCAAATCAAGTTATAGACTTAAAAAGGTCGACCGAAGAAGCTTCCTCTAGCAAAGGACCCTACAAACCCCCGTTCCAGAATCCTTTTCCTACCAACCGACCTAACCCAACCACCAAAGGTCTAAATCTAGAAAGTTTGCAATGTGCACTTCAAACAATTCTAGAAGCCCAAGATAACTTGATGCCTCCTGAGATCCCTGAGGAGGTAGTTGAACAAGAGACAGTCCAAGAAGAAGAGTCTTCTCCAAACATTTTTGGACACTTCTTGGATAGCATCTTCCAAGCTAACTTCGAGACAGTTCATCCTTATAACACTAGGAGTAAGACAACAAATAAACCTTCTACCGAAAACACTACAACTTCGCCTCCAAAGAAATCTAAATCAGCTGACACTAAATAGAGTAATGTGAACCCCAACTTAGAATATGATGTTGTTGAAGATCTTAAAAATTTAAGGGCTAACATTTCTATTTATGAGTTATTGAAGTTTCTGTTTTTGTTACAAAAAATGTTGCAAAATATTTCTGAGAATGGCAAAAATGGCAATTCTAATGGTAACAAGGTTGTGCAAAACAAAGTCCCTCAGAAGACTTCCACTAAAAATAATCCTGATCCTCAAGATAAAGGAAGCCTTCCTGTAAGTAATGTAAATAATGTAAATAATGTAGATAAAGTAGCTTTAGAAACCACGAGTAAAAAGCCACAAGCTACAACTCTTAGAACTCGCAAGAATGTACCTCCTTTCCTATTCACTTTCGATATTTTCAATAGAAACGTGCACAATTGTATGGTAGACTCAGGGGCATCATCCAATGTGATGCCTTGGTCTGTTTGCTAGAATATTAAAGCTAAAGTAGAACCCTCGACTTTAAAATTCATACAACTTGATCGAAGCAATGTTAAAGTTATAGGTGAACTAAAAAATGTGCTTATCAGATTATCATCTAACCCCAAGGTTCATCAAATTATTGATATAATTGTTGTCGATATTCCAGAAGTGTATGGTCTATTTTTAAGCAGGGAATGGTCGGAGCAGCTACATGGTTACTTCGTGACGGACTGGTCTCACTTATGGATTCCAGAGAATGGCAAGCCCAACAAGATCAGGGTGAATCGTGAACGCTACCTTAAGTTCACGGTCATAGATTTGAACGATCCCAACGAACCATATACACCTTCTACTGATTCACCTGAAGTACAAGGGGTGGACACCTTCTTCGGAAAATTCATGGCCGAGGCTTCGCCTATCATCAATCCAGAATAACAGTCCGAGATTGCAGTATACGCATAGCTAACCGCTTCCACACAACGGTCCCATGTGCCCGATGGAAATCAAATTTGGTCTCTATATTTCGACGGGTCAAAGTCCAAAGAAGGAGCTGGAGCAGGCTGCGTCATTATCGATCCGACAGGTAACAAAACATTGATAGCATGTAGGTTGGAATTTGAATGTACTAGCAATACTGCAGAATATGAGGCTTTACTACAAGGTCTCAGAAAAGCTTTGGATATGAACATTCAAAATCTAACCGTCTTTGGCGACTCTGAAATAGTGGTTAGACAGGTAAGAAATTCTATCCACTGTCTTTCTCCGCATCTCAAGAGCTACCAGTCTGAGGTATGGAATTTAATGAATAAATTTTCTACTTTCAATATAAATTCCATTCCTAGACTAAATAATGTTGAAGTAGATCTATTAGCTAATGTAGCCTCTAAACTTCTTCCTGTAGAAGGCTTGTCCCTAGATGCATTCTCCGTTGAGTTATTGTTTCGACCATCCGTTCCCGACAACATCACGAACTGGAGGGTCTTTGACGACGATCAACAGATCATTGAATTTTTGCACATGGAAGAAACCTTTCAAGGCGCGGTGATAGATGAACGTACGCACGACGACAATTTGCACGATTTTACGGTAATACCTGATCCAAAAACTCCTGAAGATTTGTCGGACATGGTAAATTCCATACCCAAATCTATAGTTAGATTAGAGAAGTTCTATGATTTTGAAGATAAATTTAAAAAGACGGTCAAATGTAAAACCAATAGTTCCTCGTTATCTTATGAAAAAGTAAACCTAGGAACTAATGAAAATCCTCAATGCATTAATCTAGGGTTAGGGTGTTCTCGACAAGAAAAAGATGCATTTATCAAATTATTCAAAGAGTTTAAGGATGTCTTTGCATGGACATATAGCGACCTTAAGACATTCGATCCCAATATCATACAGCATGTCATCCCGATGAAGCCCCAAACCTTACCCTTTCAAGAAAAACTAAGGAAAATGCATCCTAAACTTGAACTGACCATTCAAAAAGAATTGAATAAGCTCGTAAATGCTAAAATAATTTTTCCTGTTAGGCACACTCAATGGGTTTCTAACCTTTTCCCAGTCCGAAAGAAAAATGGGGAAATCCAACTTTGCGTCGATTTCTGAAACCTCAATAGAGCATCTGATAAAGATAACTATCATGTCCCACTAATGGAACAGATTCTTCAACAGGTATCTGGTTCCAAGAGGCTATCCCTGTTAGATGGTTTCTCTGGATACAACCAAGTCCTGATGTCTCCACCAGACCAACTTAAAATCACCTTCCGTACTCCGTGGGGCACTTATGCTTATCGCAAAATGCCTTTTGGATTAATTAATGCCGGTGCCACTTTTCAGAGAGCAATGGACATTTCTTTCCGAGGCTTAATTAATCAGTCCGTCGTAGTTTACTTAGATGATGTGACTGTATTTTCTAAAAACAAAAATGATCATCTAGCTCACTTACGATCCGTCCTACTGTGATGTCGTAAGTACGACATCTCCCTCAATCCTAAAAAGTCCATCTTTGCAGTAGAACAGGGTAAACTCCTAGGATTCATTGTGTCTAGAAAAGGAATGATTATTGACCCCGAGAGGACTCAAGTCATCGCAAAACTTCCCCCTCCTACATCCAAAAAATCTATGCAGTCTTTCTTAGGCCAGATTAACTTTGTGAGAAGATTTGTCCCCAGCTTCTCCGAAATGGTCAGACCCTTGTAGAATTTGATTAAGAAAGACACCCAGTATCACTGGGGACCCCTAGAAAACCAAGATTTTAATGCAATAAAGAAGGCCATAATAGACGCTCTGTCTCTCATGAGCCTAGATTTTTCACAAGACTTTACACTCTACACTTTTGCTTCTGACCGTTCCTATGTCGCCGTCCTAACTCAGAAGAATGTAGAGAACCACGAAGTACCCATCGCCTTTATGAGCTCTGCTTTCAACGACGCTGAACTTAATTACCCAGTGGTAGATTGGCAAGCCTACGCTGTTTTCAAAGAAGTGAAACACTTCCGGTCCTATCTTTTGAAGTCAAGGATGAAAGTCATTGTCCCCTACCCAGTCGTAAGGAACTTGTTAGTACAGAAGAAAATAGGAGAAAAGAGAGCCAACTGGGTCACCTCCTTGCAGGAGTATGACTTAGAAATCACCCCAGCTCATATAGTAAGAGGCCAAGGGTTATGCAAGTTAGTTGTTGATTCAACAGCAGAACAACAAGAAGAAAGTGATACGCCAAACCTAGGACAAAGCGATCAAAGTCTAATCTGTTGCGCACAAAACCTTGTTAGTCCTTGGTACGACGATATAAGATTCTGTCTTGAACATGGATCAGCTCCCCGTCACCTTGACCCCACTAAAATAAGAGAGTTGAGACTGAATTCTTCCTCCTTTCATCTGGTTAATGGTATCCTGTTTAGTCAAAACTTCGACGGCGTGCTGATGCGTTGTCTTGAAAAAGACGAAGCAGAAAAAGTCTTGCTAGAGTTGCATGCAGGAGAAGCTGGTGGTCACTTCGGTGGTGACACCACTGCTCATAAGGTTTTGAGAGCTGATTATTACTAGCCCATGATTTTTAGAGACGCCCATGCCTTGTGTCATAAATGTATCATCTGTCAGAAAGCATCAGGGCGGTTACAAAAACCAACCTTTCCTCTGCAGCCCGTTTCAGTATATTCTCCTTTTCAGCAGTGGGGCCTTGATATCATAGGTCCAATCAACCCCCTGTCCTCACAACAACATAAGTTTATTGTGACAACCATGGATTACTTTACACGTTGGTCTGAAGCTATTGCATTAAGAACTGTCAACACTAGTCAGATAATTGCCTTTCTAAATTTGAATATTATCACTCGTTTCGGTATCCCTGACTGTTTAGTTTTCAATAATGCTTCTTACTTTTCCTCTCTTGATATGAATGAGTTCTCTTTGGAAAAAGGAATTAAGATGAAGTATTCTGCTAGTTATTACCCTCAGGGCAATGGATTGGCAGAGTCAACAAACAAGAACTTGATTAAAATAATCAAGAGAACCGTGGTTGAAAATCACAAAAAATGGCACAATGCTTTGCTGAATGCGCTATGGGCTGATAGAGTAACGCCAAAAGATGTTTTAGGTAACTCCCCCTTTTTTCTCGTTTATGGTAGCGAAGCAATTCTACCACCCCACATTCTTCTTCCTTCACTTCAGTTGTCACAGAAAGTTCAAGAAGAAGATTGTACCCCTCTAGAAAACCGAATTAATGCTTTGATGAAGCTGGAAGAGGTAAGAGCCCAAGCTAAACGTAAGTTAGATCAACATCAAAATTTGGTTAAAATATGGTTCGATTCTAACTCTGCTTCTGATAGGAATTTTGAAGTAGGTGATATCGTCTTAAAGTGGGACAAACCCCACGAGGGAAAGGGAGAGCACACTAAATTTCAAAACTTATGGCTTGGACCATTTTTAGTTGCTGAAAAGTTGGGTCCCAGTTCTTTTCGATTGCAGAATCTTGAAGGGTAGCTTGACACCTACCCGGTGAATGGCCAAGCCCTGAAGAGATACTTTGCGTGATAACTACCCTTGTATATTATGTAAATATTTTGCTTTTGATTTCTTTTTCGTTTGCTTTTTGTTTTTGATTTTGATTTCAATTTATTAGTTTGTGTCTTTGAAATACACATACCTGTACATTGAGCTATTCAGACAAAGACAAGAGAAAATTTCTTCGATGAAATAACTTCTGAAAAATTTGTACAAACATCAATGACATATTTCTGAAATTTATATCTGTGTTCGAAAAGTCTGTTGTTTGAAAGAAGCTGACTGATTTCGATCTCTGAGTAAAGTTCGTCATGATCATCTATTATCTTTTTACGCTGTTCCTTTTTCGTAAAGGAATGACTCAGAGGATGTCTCCCTGTCTTAGGAAGTTGTTTTTGTCAATAAAACATCTTTGGATCTAAATAAAGGATAGTTCTAAAAAAAAATAAAAATATGATGAGGTCTAAAAAAATATGATAAAATATCAAGATTTTCAGTGTCACCCCGCTCAACTATATATATATGAAAAACAAAATAAAAATTATTAAAAAGAGCTGTGGGAAGTGCTTGTAAACCCGCCGGGATACTGAACAGGTCTACTGGCAGCGGGTAAATGCATGCATGGCGCCAAGACAACTTCGCCGAGGTACTGAACAGGCCCACTGGCAGCGAAGCAATGTCGGGTATATGAAAATTTGCAAAAAGAAACCTCTTTAATGTCCTTTATTCTGACCCAGAACTTCTTGGTAGGATACAAATGTCAGAGTGGGTTAAATGGAAACCCTGTCGAGGCTATGGACGCCTGCTAGCAGCAGTGGCCATGCCAAAAGTATTGGATATTTTATCTTTAATATCGTGACTTGCTGGCCTTAAGACTGTTATCATCTTTCATATTTTAAAACACTGCTGGAAAAGATGGTTAATGATGATGTTTATATGATTTTTTGGTTGTTATTTTTGAGTTGAAACTTTCTTTGCTGTCATAATCTGAATTTGTTTTTGCAGAGATAACTACTTCTACCAGTGAGTCTCCATTGTTGGCAGCCAATTCACATTTTTCCATTGTCTTATAAGCTGCCTACACCAATGTTTTGCAAACATTAGTTTTTCGTCGCAATTTTAAAATAGATGACATTTTTATTTTTTCTGCGACATTTTCATATTCACCTTCGTTTTGTTTTCACGACTGTAAGCGTGAAAACTTTGTCTTTCAAAGTCGCTTTAAAATCACTATCTGAACCGTCATTATCTTTTTGTCGATATGCCTATTGCGGTTACCTTTTATTTATCATTATACAGCTGGCAAGATCCTTTGAGCGGTACTCATGCTTAGATTGATTGTATCATTTGGTTTCATTGAATTTGTAATGCGTTGGAATTTGGATTTGCATTTTTATTTGACCGACTTGACCTTTGGTTTCATAAGATACATGGGTGTTATGGTTAAGTCTTTCATACAATCTTTTTAATATAATGCCTATGTTTGTGTTTTCATAACTATTGGTTTGTTGATTATATGAATACTCATCGGCACATTGGTTAAACTATTGATCTGAGCTGATACATTGGCGCATGGTTAAACGTTTTGATATTGATATCGAATTGAATGTTGATGGTTAAAAACTATGGTGTAACGTTGATTTCATGCGTTGGTTTATACACTCACCATTGGTTTCAAAGTTCGGCCAAGTGATATGATTGTTGAACTATGCTATAATGGGTTGAACTACTATGTAAATCGGTGGTTGTACTTTGGTAATTACTATTTTGCATGGCAAAGATAAGCTCCACCACCTTCGCACGATGACATTTATGCCTATCCCTTATGCCCTTTCACTTCTGTTAGCTCGGGTAGCTCTGCTCCTGTGTGTTATGATCCAAACCCTCGGATTACCATGTGCTCGGCTCCATGGCACCAGTCGTGCGAATCGAGCCAAATGGCAACCAAGCCCTGTTAATGTTTGACAATGCCCGCAGAGACTTGGAGGATAACGGATGGCTCACCTTCGTGCAACGTTTTGAGGGTTTTAACCTAGCTGTGGCACAACAGTTTTCCATGACTTTCGACGACTGTAGAGCCAAGGTGGGAGACATCCAGTTAGAAATTGACGAGGAATTTATCAGTTCTGCTATAGGGTTACCCTCCTCGGGACAATGCTAGTTCAAAAATTGTAAGGTCAAGGAGGTGCCATGGACACTGTTGTTTCTCTCGTGCAAAGTTACCTCGTGTGTCATAGGTATGCCTATCTCTGCACTTAAACCACGATGGAACGATACTTTGATGGTAGTCAAACAGTTCGTCACCTGTGAAGGTCGATACTGACTCATTTTCCTCTACCATCTGCATTTGTTAATGAACTTTATGGGATACCCATTGAATTTGCTCTTTTACTTTCAACGTAGCCTATATAAAATGTCAAAAAGGTTTAAAAGGCAGAAGGCTGACAGTAGCCTGCTCCACTATGGGCTTATTAAGCTTATCATTGTTTATCATTTGATTTTACATGGTGATAGTTGGAGAGCTTTCGTCGCTCGAAATAGTTTCGATGACTCGGACCCTATACAGGTTGACAAGCCTGTGGTGACTGAAACCAAGGCCAGACCACCCGTGCCCTTCCATATCCTATTTCCTGCTCCTAAGCCTTCAGTCGACCCTCCTATTGATTTACCAGACATCGGAACTGAGAAGGCTGAGACTATTAAAAGGCTTGTAAGAAAAAAGTCCAAGGCAAACCTTACGGCTTATGCCAAGGGTAAAAAGAACGCTAAGATGATTTCAAGAATGGCTAGGAACAAACCTAAACCCTCTGCTGAGTCAAAGCCTATTGTCCTTAGCGAGGATTCGAATTCTGACGTGGAACGATTCTTAGCCAGCGAGTACCCTTACTCGCAGGGTTTATGCCCCGAACCACCTTACGATTTCGTGACGCATCTTCCTCCCTGCCTAAGAAACGATCCCAGCTACCCTGGTACTGAGTTGCGTAACGAAACCCTCAACAATGTGATCAAACCCTCGCCTGCTCTTTCAGACCCCACACAGCCATCCTGTGACCAATGTGAGTTATGGTTGGAACGATATTACATCGATGTTCCTATACTCCAATCAAAAATCCAGTCACTGGAAAGCCAAGTTGCATCATTGACCAGCTAAAGAGACCAACTCCAAGCAATTGATAAGAAACAAAAGACAACAGGCTCCATCCTTTTCAAAAATGTTGAATCGACTACGACAGTTATCAACTCCAAATTGGCATGATCAAGCCATCTCATCGCTGTACATATATGATTTTTGATATTGTTTTATTTTGTGAGTGACCATGAGTAATATCGTGATTGAAAGTCGGTGTTCAAATAACTCTGTTATAGTTCGAATAGCTCTGTTTATATTTCATAATGTGTTCATCCTGTATATTGTGTTGCTTTGCTAAAAATAAATTGAATTTCGTTTTGGATATAAGATTTGATCATCCCCAGTTTAGACTCCGATAGATTTTCATTTCGATTTGATTGGTTTTCATTTGGATCTGATTTGTTGGTATACTTGATTGAGTTAACAAAATTGATAGTTTTCTTTCGACTGGATTGGTTTGTATCAGATTTGAAAAGGAAGTTTTTCATGCTCAGTTTAGAACACGATCATGTTCGGATTTGATTTCGTTATGATTCATATGCTGTGATTGGTCAACGATTTCAATAAATTTGGTTGTTACGATGTTGTGTCATATGATGTTCTATATTTGATCGTTTCCAAGTTGAGAAAAATGACTCTGTTTTTTTTTTAAGGAAACAATACGCTCAAATAATATTTGTGCCCGAATCGTGAAATGAATTTGAGTTATAACAACTATGTGAAAACCTTAGCCGTTCAATTCACTCTTATTCTGATTTGGCAAGTTTATTTCTATGAGCTAAATTCGGATTATAATTGATTCTCTGTTTGATTTTAAATTTGTAAAACGAATTGGTCAAACCCGGTTATAATTCATTGTCAAATGAACGATTTTGATCGAAGTCAATCAATCTTGTTTGCCCAATTTGCAACAACAAATTACAAATTTTATTGCCAATCAATCGAGCCTGTTATGATTTTATTTGAATTGATTTTCGCACCAAGTTTGAATTGATCTATTCGTGGCATGAATCGTTTGCTGTGTCAACACAGTCATAAAGATTGGAAAATGATCTTGTCAAATTCATATTTCCTGTTGATAAGGCAGCGTAACAGTTGCTTGCCATTTGTCTTGATTATAATCATTTCAATTGATATCAAAACGATTTCACAACTGTTGGATTCGATTTGTTGTGAAACGATTACATTGTTGTTCCATATGATTTTGTCACCCAACTTGGTGGTAACAAACAAAACAGAGTATGCCTATCTCTGTAGTCATTTAATTGATTTGGATCCTGTTTGATTTTGAATGGTATAACAAACTCAAAATTAAATGATTCATTTTCAAATGGCTATTGGATGTCAATTAAATGGAATTATTTAAAAGATTTTCAATTAATTTCAATGTTGATTCTGTATCTTATTTTAGACCAGCTACAGAATCATAGGATTCTGTAGCTAGTCTATAGAATTAAATTTTCATCATTTTATTAATAAAAGATCCTTCTAACTTGTTCATTTTTGGTCCTTTTCAGGTAAATTCGAAATTGCATGGGACATATTGGACAGGCTAGGGGATATTTATGTGTTTAGTTTTATTGTAGTTTCCTAGTTTAGTTAAACTTGGGATATTTTCCCAGATTTTTGTAAACAGTTTTGATAACTTCCACAGGGAGGTTTTAACCTGTGGAAAAACTTATAAATACTTATTATTTTTGTAATAAGGATCATCCTCACTTGTGGGAGAACCATGCTATGGATTTCTAATACAAACTGAGACAGAAGTTGATGTTCTTCTACAGCTTTCGCTTTCATAATATCAATCTTTTGTTTCATGTTTATGTTTATCAATTTGTATTTGATTAGTGACTACTTCAGCTATCACAGTCTTTTGCAGAATGATATGATTTAATTAGTATGATCTATGTCTGATTTCTTTCAACATTTAAAAATACAACAATTACTTAGTTCAACTAATGAATGGCAGATTTCTCTTCTTCATCAATTGAACTATCATGTATAAGTCTTTACATACAGGTTTATCTAATTGTAGAGATTTATAAATTATAAGATTGTTGTTATTTTTATGTCTTGTTTGTCCTGTAATCAAACTTAAAGAGCATTGCAGCTATCATTTACGAGAAGCTTCTGGATTGTTCGGTGCGGGTTTCCTCCCTCCGATCAGCTAAGAAGATCATCATACACAGGGAAAACCTGGAGCGTTTCCAGGTCAGTTTGTTACTTATTTGTTTGATTAATTTGTTAATATAACATCAGTAGTTTAGTTAGATATATGTGTAGTTAGAATTAGTATGTTAGTTGTTTAGTTTTAGTTAGTTTTTGTTTTATTTCTTGTTCATAAAATTATAAAATCAACAAAAATATATCTCTCTGCCTTAGGACAGAATATAAACGAGTTTTTTCAGGTTTTATTTAAATCTGTAAATTGTAGATATTGTATATTTTGTGAATAAGTTATATTCATGTTAGTAGTTAGATAGTAAATTAGTTAGAGTTAGTATAGTATTAGTTAGTAGATTGTATTTATAGAATAGTTAGTTTAGTTTAGTTTGTTTAATAGTTAGTTTTAGATTAGATTAGTTAGTTTGTTTGTTTTATTTGTTTTTAGTTAGATTAGTTAGTTTATATTAGTTTTCTTTTATTTTCTTAGGACCTTAGATCGGCTAACGGAGCCGCTAAACCTGTCAGGGTGGTTCATCCCAAACGGCTTGGGTTATTAGACAACCCCAGACTGGTTCCACTCTCTCAGTTGATGGATGATCAATTTCGCCTGTCAACACAAGGGTAAAATGTTTGGTTACTTATGCGGATGACCTATTTCAGTGCGTTCCTAAATCGGGTAGATCCTTGACGTAGTTGCTGCCATCCTCCTTAATTTTATGGTAAACCAGTTCAGCGTGAAGACGAATATCCTTGACTGTGCGTTTGCGCAGAAGAGCACTCATTTTTGTGTTGGCAAGTATTCCTTGACTGTGCCTGGCCACGAGTCCTTGGGACCACGACTCGGCTGGGCGAACATACAACCGTCTGTGTAAGCACCCTTATGTGTTGTGTGTCGTAGACTTCCTGCCTGTTAAAGGCATGATCTATTGAACCCTTTCCGCTGCGATTGTATTGCAACTTCACCTACCCCTACGATTTTCTAGGACCCCTGAACCTCTGCCTTACACCCACGCCTTCCTTTTTCCTTACCTTGCTGACTGTGATTCTTTGTTCTGGCTCAGCGTTACTGCCCCTTTTCAACCGCTGGTGGCTTCTTACCTGGCTCCTTGCTTGATATCTGGTTACTGGATCCTAATGCCTTGTTTCTTCGCCCATACCAGCCCTAGATAGTGTTGAGCCTGTCAGGAGGATAGCGTCATTTTATCTCTGATACCTCTGGCTGTGGGGTGACATGTTTTCATTGCCGCACTGTTCTCATTAATTACTCATCACCCTTAGGTTATCCAGGCTTACTCCATGCATGGCATGATATCCTTGTACATTTCTACTGCTTTCCTTAAACGATTCTAGAGTAATGCTTAATTGGTGGATTTTAGTTTTAAACGCTCATTGCATTTAGAAGGATTCTGGATTTGGATTTTCGATTTTAGACGCATATTGCTTATTAGACGAAATTTAGATTTTCAGATTTTAAACAATGATTATTGCGTGCTTGACGATTTTAGAATATGGCTTAAATAGTAGAATATTGCTTGAATGTTGGTTTTAACTATTCATCATCCTTGAATTGATTTGATTGAGTTTAATGAATTGGAATGTTGCGAATGTTTGACATCCTAATTATAGATTAAAGTCAAATTCTTGCCTTAATTAATAAAACATAACTAATCCCTTTAATCAATGAATGAGTTAATAGATTGGGATATGGCGTTAATTATAAATTAATGTTAATGTTGTTATTGGTTTAGAGAATAATAAAAGATGCAAAGTGATACTGAATGTATGCTTATGGTAATGTAATGCTAATATTATTATTTCTTAACGGTAATGATCTTTATTTAATTGCTATTCAATTTTTATTCAATTGATTTTTATTTAATCGTTATGTAATTGCAATGTTATTTATTAATTGTTATTTAATTGGTGGTGAAGCATTAAATGTATTTCTATTTTAGGGAAATGTGAGGGTAACATTAAATGAAGGGATGATGTAAATTTAATGGAAATGTCACTGAAAATTTATTGTTATTAATGATATAATTTGGTATGGTAATGGATAGTAGCATAGTTGCTGTAATTTATGTCGATACTGTAATGAATTGTAATGTGAGGAATTGTAAATGAAATGTAAATGTATGGTAATGATTGTTAAAGTAATGTTACGGAAATGAGGTGAATTAAATTAGCATAGATACAACTCCTTTTGTTTTATATTGTTTTAATGGAATAGTTATGGTTTTCTTCCCATAGATCTAGATATTTATATAATCTATTGAATGTAAGGTAATGTAATAACATGTTAGGTTAATGAAAAGTAATATAATGAAATGTAAATGTATGGTAATAATTGTTAAATTAATGTTAAGATAATATGGAGAATTCTTTATGTCAGTGCTAACATTCATGGTAAGGTAAATGTTAGTGGGTCTATCATTATGGTAATGATATCGTTGCTCAATTGGCTTTTGTTTTTATTGCATATTGGGTTTTGTGTTGCCCTTAATTCTGGCGGGCACCCTTATCTGATGGGTTCCTTCTACATGGTGCTTTTATTTGATTGGCTTAGGGTTGGGCTGTTAAATTTAGGGTTAATAAAGTTGTTGTTTATTTCTATGCTGACGTTTAGGGTCGGGTTAATTTTAGGGTTAGTACTATAATTGGAATTGTCCAAACTCACAGTTATATGATATGAGACTCTTCGATCTGATAAAGCTAGTCACTTTGTACATAAGTCTGTGTGTGTGATTATTTTATGTGTAAATAATCCAGTGCCGTATCAAGAGTCTCGTGCCCTTTAAAGGCAGGGTTTCCACTCTTGTGACACACCTCTAAGGTCGTATCAGTAGTCGCGGGCTCTTTAAAGGCAGAGTTCCCACCACTGCGACCTCCTGACAAAGATTACTATTTTCTGCCTGAGCAGTCGGCCAGGAGTCTATATGACATTCTCTCTCTCTGGAGAAGAGAACTAAGATTAAATGCCCTACTTTCCTGTGCAGAAATAGTAAAATCTACTACTATGGATTCTTCCATCTGTGTCCGTACTGTACATAACACAGTATGTCATTTAATGCTTGCAGTTACTTGTTGTGCGCCTTATGTCTTCTTGTTGTGATATTCGTGGTTGCGTCTTGTTAGTCGTCGGGTGGCGAAGTAGAGTCGAATATGTTTGTTCCCCTTGTACACGTGCACTCATTTGTTAAAAAAAATATATAAAAAAATCCACTTGTTATAAGAGGTTTGTAGTAGTGACGAACGGGAGGTTCGTTACACAAGAGGACGTTCGTAGGAAAGAAATATATCTAAGTTCTCAAGTGGGAGATCTAATTATAAGGGTAGATATAAATCTCCCAGAAATTTTGTAAAGGTATGTTGGAGATGTGGAAAAGAGGGGCACTATAAGAAGTAGTGTAGATGCAAAGTTGAGAAAAAGAAGGGATCTGAAGAACCTCCTTCTATAGAAGAAACTACCTCCAAGGAAGAAGGAGGGGATGTGTACTTGGCTTCCTTAAGCACATTTTCAGATCATGAGGCATGGTTGGTTAACTCAGGTGCATCCTTTCATATGACTCCCCATAGGGAATTGTTTTGTGAATATGAAAGGTATGATGGAGGTAATGTTTTCCTAGGTGATGACTCGACAACCAGAATCATAGGTCGAGGAAAAGTCAAGTTGAGGCTCATAGATGAAAGGATTAGAAAACTACCTGGTGTTCTTCACATCCCAGGTTTGGCCATAAATTTGATTTCTATAATAAAAATAGACGATGCAGGGGTAAAAACAATATTTGAAAAGGAAACTCGTAGAATGGTTCGAGGAGAAATGGTGTTGTTGAAAGGAGTTCAGTTTGAAACTTTGCATAAGCTGCAAGGAAGCAATATTAATGATGGGTTTAATAGTTCCATTGTTCCTGATATTGGATTTGAACAAGAAATAACTCCTACAGTCTCTGGAGAAAAGGTTATGTTGTGGCATCAAAGACTGGGGAATATCGGAGAGAAGGGTCTTTGACTACTACATGGTAAAGGTGTGGTTGAAGGTATGAATTTAAAGAATTCTATAAGAAGTGAAATATAGCAAGGCAAAATATTGATCCATATACACCTCAACAACATGGATTTGCAGAAAGGATGAACATGAAGCTTATGGAAAAATAAAGGTGCATGCTCAGTGGTTCTGGTTTGGGGCAAAAATTCTGGGCAGAGGCAGTGGGTATTGCATGTTTCCTGGTCAACAAATAACCCTCATCAGTGTTGGATGACAAGACTCCACAAGAGGTATGGAATGGTAAGAAACCTTCTCTCACACATCTCAAGGTATTTGGCTGTGATGAATATGTTCATGTTCCAAAGGAAAACATGAGTAAGATAGATAAGAAGGCTGAAAAGTGTATCTTTATTGGATATAAAGATGGTATCAAAGGTTATAAGATTTGAAACCTAGAAAATAATAAGGTAGTGTATAGCCGAGATGTGGTATTTAGAGAAATGAAGGATGTTGTTAAACAAGAATTCCTACCAAGTAAGGAAGAACCAAAGAAAATAGAGTTTGATTTAAAGGATGATTAATCAGACTCTACAGAAGAACAAGAATGAGAAGAATAATATCCTCATACTCCACTATTGAGGAGATCACTTCGAGAAATAAGTGTACCGAAAAGGTATACTCCATCTAATTTCGATTCAAATTTTTATTTGTCTATTATTGAAGATGATCCTAGAACTATTAGGGAGGCAGTGGATTCAGAGGATGGAAATCTCTGGAAAAAGGCCATGGACGGAGAAATGGATCCTTGGATAAGAATGAGGCTTGGGATATAGTGGATTTGATGACTCAAATAAATCCCATTGGAAACAATAGGGTATTTAAAAGGAAGTTGAATGCCAAAGGAAAAGTGGAGAAATACAAAGCTCGGTTAGTAGAAAAGGGTTGTTCCCAAGTTGAGGGAATTCATTTTGGTGAGATTTGTTCTCCTATTGTGAAGTTAACCTCTATAAGATTTATGTTATATGTTGTCGCTGCATTTTATTTTGAAGTAGAAAAGATGGATGTGAAGACACCATTCCTACATGGGGATCTAGAAGCATAAATCTATATGAAGCAACCAGAAGGTTATGTTGTCAAGGGAAAGAAGGAGCTGGTATGCAAGATAAAAAAGTCCCTGTATGGTTTAAAGCAATCACCAAGGATGTGGTATCAAAAATTTTATACGTATTTGTTGGGACTTGGATTCACAAGAACCAAAGAGGATCATTGTGTGTATTTTAAATTAATTGGTGATCATTTTATTTATTTGGTCTTGTATGTGGATGACATGTTGCTGATAGGAAACAACAAGGAGATTATCCAGGATGTGAAAACTCAGTTGTGCTCAAAATTTGACATGAAGGGTCTTGGTGCTTCAAATTTCATTTTGGGCATGGAAATTAAAAGAGATAGGAAAAAGATGAAACTTCGTTTAAATCAGAGAAAATATGTTGAGACAATATTGCAGAGGTTTAATATGTAGGAATGTAAACCGGTCGGTACAACAAGCTGTAAGGATAGATTGTGACAGTCAGAGTGCAATTTTTTTGGTGAAGAACTAGACTTATCATTCAAAGACAAAGCATATTTATCTTCAATAGTAGTTTGTGAGAGACATGGTTGAGGAAAATAAAGTATTGCTGATGAAGGTGGACACTTTGAAGAATGTTGCAGATTCATTAACAAAATATGTGAGCACTGAGAAGTTCTCTTGGAATAGAGGATCCATGGGCATTGCTTCCCTAGATTGTTGACTATGTAACCCTGTATCCCCCTGTATGAAAAGAAAACAACAAGTGGGATAATGTTGGATATGTGTTATATTTTTTCCCTCGGGAAACGTTTCGCATTTTTGCCTCGTTTTTCATGTAGCCTCGATTTTCATGTCCATTGTTGGTAGGTTTTAAGGCATATGGTTTTTGTTGATGGTTTTCTATTTTTGGTTAAGGAATTAGGGTTGGTGACCAATCCAGGTCATTGGGTTAGGGTTTTGGATGCCGCTAGATCCTATATGTATATTGTATTGTAAACAATGTATCACCATGAATGATTATAGAATATGTTGGTTTTCTTAGTTTGGGTTTCCAGGGGAAAAATCTTTATGTAATTTTTGTATTTGTCATTTTATCTTTTCTTTTATTTTATTGAAAATTTGTTTGCAGTAAATATTGTACAAGGTTAAAATCTACAGTCATATCATATGCATTTTTCCCTATATATTCTCCCCTTCAATCATAATAGAAAACATAACTAGAAGGTGAGGCCTATGCTCTACTCTCTTCTTTTCAATTATGAAAATGAAAATACAAAGAAAGGGGAACTCAATGTGGATGCTACAAAATATAATTTTTCATATTTTTTTCTCTCAAATATCACTCCTATATGATATGCTCAAGTATGGAACATGTAAAATGCTAAAAACATGGAACCCCATCTTTTCCCAGTGGAGTTGTATTTAACATAGCCCAATAGCCATCTAGGGTTAGGGGTTTTGCATCCTCAATCCTCAATTAGTGATAAGGTTTTAGACCTTCTATAATATTCTTCGAGATTCACATACAACTAGCTCCAGATTTGAGTTCTAGGGATGATTTGGAATCCACTTGGCACCATGGTGGTTAACTAGGTAGGTTAACTTTTGGGAGACGTAACTTCCACATATGAACTTCATTTGAGGTGATTTTTACATTGTTGGAAAGGTATCGATGTGTAGAATATATTCAAGGGGATATAGCTATGCATGCACATTTTTTACTCCCTGAAATTCCATTTCGCACATCAAAATGGATTTGGAAGGTTTCAGACCACAAATATACAAATTGGGACCTACCATTAAAATGTGTCATGCAAGCCAATTCTTCCAAATTTTCCACCCATAAAGTACCAATATTGATGAAAAATTGGTTGAATAGGATGCAAGATAACATGGTCTAAAGGGGCATCACTCCTCAAAATAGGAGTGGGATCAACCAAATATTGCATTGGCATGACCACTTTCTCAACCAAAGGTTGAATACACTGTGAGGAAACCTAAGAAGACTCAGAATTAGAAGAGCTTGCAGGCAGGGACAATAATATTCAAGCCTCTAGAATTCCAGGGCACAAATGAGTAAGGTGATATCCAATGCAAAGATTACAGGGGAACTTAGTCTTACATCCTATCCGTCTAGGTTTCTGAATAGAATCAATGCCCCCAACATGACTAGCAGTAGATGGTTGCACATATCCAACATGAATTGCAAAGGTTGGTGATTGGTCGATAACATGAATTGTAGAGGCTACAAACCTATTGCCAATATGACTAGCATTGAATGGACTTTTTCCCCCAGCATAACTTGCAGAGGTTAGGGGTTGGTATTCAACATGACTTGTATAGGTTGAGGAACTATCTCCAACATGGCTCACATAGGTTGGTGATTTCCTCTTCCTATTATTTATCTTTCTATTTTGTTTATACTTTCGGTTACTAGTAGATATACTTTCACCAGGGAAGGAAGAAGGAGGAGGAGAAGACTTTGTTGATGAAGGAACATCAACATGATGCCCATGACATAAGGGGATTAAATGAAAATATTCAAGAGTATTCGATACATTTGGAATGGTACCCAACCAAAACGGCAGTCCCACATTCAACCCAAGAATGTACAAAGTGGCCATCAAAGGGACAACAACGTTTTCGAAGAGAGGAAAATCAAAAGAATCCATTTGCAAAGGGGTTTCTTGGTTGGTATCGTCAAGAAATTTATCCATGAAGATATTATGCACAGTTTATCCCCTTGAGGGATCTTTCAAGTTCATAAAAGTCTCATGCACTGACTATGGTGAACTATTGGTATAAAAAATAACGCCTATAAAGAGACAACTCCATGTTTCTAAGAGAAATACCGAAAATTCCTCATGACCGATGGAGTAGGTGGTCTACCACCTTAGGTCAGAGAGCCAAATAAATTACTCGCTAAATCACTATTGAAAAATAGGGAGAACAAAGCACACACTAAAACTTCCAAAAGGAAACTCAATAAGACAACTAACTAGTGGGAAGGACAGTTACGCCAATCGACACTAGAGAAACTAACCAGTGTAAGTGAAGCTTGAACAAGGAAGAACCCTTTGGGTATACTC
Source organism: Picea engelmannii (assembly GCA_009831015.1). Taxonomy (NCBI): domain Eukaryota; kingdom Viridiplantae; phylum Streptophyta; class Pinopsida; order Pinales; family Pinaceae; genus Picea; species Picea engelmannii. The sequence continues at coordinate 29,817 of ML834697.1, forward strand.
TATGAAGTGTGATATGACATCCTCCTTAGGTACCATGGTATACCCCCATAGTCACCTATGTAATTTCCTAAAATATAGGCAACTAAGTTTCCAGCTCGTAGTCAGTCACTAGGTGGGTACAATTGACATTCAGGAAAAATCTAATGTGCAGGATAAAAAGTCTGAAGCCCTTCAAGGGTTTCGAAAGCAATTGGTCCGGAAGAAGAATTAGGATGTAAAATGGATTTGAGGTCCACGAAGCTTCGTAGGAAAATGAAACCGGTATTTTTCCTGAGAAATACACTCAATATACATTCCCCACTACGTTTAGTTTGGCTTTGGAGGGGTTATCTCCTCTTCCTTTCCTCACGAAACCTTGTGTTTATTCCCGGTGTTAGAGGGGGGTGTCGGATAAATTTTGAGTCTCAGTATTGAAACTTATATTTCCCTATATTACCCTCTATCCGAGCCTATTCTACCTATGCTATGTGTATATAATTGATTGTTTCCTCCATAAATACACTTGATGACCTTGTTCATGTGCATAAGAGGTAACTTATGATTAAGGCATGTTTTGTTTAATTTTATTGATTTAATTCGATTAAAATGGTTGATTTTGTATGATATTAATCACTTTGAATCTTAATCAACATGATCTGACACCCAGTCTATTTCGGTACCAAGGCTTCACCTATTCCGGTACCAGCCTGTGTTAATCTGGTACTAGACATAATTCAGAATTTTTGAATGTTTCTAGAAGAAAATCGAGCTCATGGGTTTTGTCGAGAGTGATGTTTTGATGTGTACATGTGATTCATAATTCACCCATATCGCACGTGTGGACCTCCATCTCAAGGGGAATGATTATGCCAAAATTAGCAAAAAAACTCAAACTGCCAACTTGCGCCTTGATTTCTGTGCATATGGTATAATATCTAGAAATTATAATATATGGGTTTTGTCCATAATATGGAAAATTGAGTAAGGCATGGGAATTTTTTCAAAATTAGAATTTTTTTGGGAGATATGGGTGGGGGAGTAACTCGAATCTCTCCAAATTGTTAAAAAACACAGATTTTTGGGATTTATCCTAAAATTGTAAAAATTGTTTTCTTATCTTGGGGATTTGGTTTCATCCATTCCTCCATGGATTTTATGTATAAATAAGACCTCATAGTTCTGAGTAGAGAGGGAATTAGTATGCTGTAAGATTGGTTCTTGGAGAAGGATGTATGTTGGGAAATGAAATGTTGAATTTTTGATCCACTTAATCAATTGAAGGAATGCAGAAGCTGTTTGTGCAATTCTTGGGAATACGTAAAGTGTTTTAGTATGCAATCTCTTTAGAGGTACCTTGTTGGTTTGGAAAGGGCCCACTATCCCAACTAAGGTAAACCTCCATGTACATGCTTTGCGTGATTGTGTGAGTGTGCAAATTTAACAGTTGTGTTTTGTCAATAATTTTAAATGCATTTTAAACACAGAATTGCTTGCTTTTGAATGAGTGTGCACAATTAATTTCCTTTCTATTTATGTAGGGTAACAATTAATTGTTTGATGTATGGGAATGTTAAGAAAATGTTATTTTGAGTTTGTGATTGTAGTGTTCTTAGTAGGTATAGGAACCAAAGGACTTTATCTCTCATTTTCATGTTCCATAATGAAGCCTCTCAATTATATTGACTATTTTCTGTACTACATAGGTTTGATTGAACAAAATTGAGTTATGATTTGAATTTTGTTTAAGACTGACTGGAGTTGATTGTTAATTACTGTTTTGATTCCTACAGGAAACAAGATCTTTAGTTCATCTCTCTAATTCATAAGCGTGGAATTAACAGACTTGTTACCTAAGAAATAATCTTTTGATTCACTGTTTGTTTGAGAAGTTCTCTTATCAATTTTCTCTTCTAAGTTTGAAACAAAGTATTAATTGTTGATCGGTTTAGTTGCTACAAGGGACATATTCAAAGTCCATCTTTTTATTTCATGAGCCTATAAATGGACAAATTCATTACCTGAGAAAGAACCTTTAGATCACATGCTTGTTGGATTCAGTTTATGAGTTTTGTTTTTTGATTTTTAAGTTGTGTGAGGAAGATAGATTAAAAACTTGTAAAACATAGTATTGGTGTTGATTGTTTCTTCTTTATTCTATACTCATCAGACATAGGAACCTATCTGTTATCGGGACATACAGTGCATCAACTCTACTGATTACGAATCTCGATTTATAATTTATGTTCGGTAATATATTATGCAAATAATTGCACCAACACTAACTCTTATGAAGTTGGACTTAAGACACTCCCTATCTCAGAATCCAAAGTTTTTTTTAAAATGGCCTTGAAGAGTTTCCTCTTCACACCTAATTCAAGGCCCTAAAACCCTAAAATAGTTGGTGAACCCTACAAATAGAAAGTCTAATATATTTTAAGTTAAGTTTTAATTTTAAGGCTTGATTTACGCAAAGGATGTGATCGTGCAACTAATGTTGTTTGCGACTCTTGGAAAAAATGAAACTAATAAGAACACTAGGAAAGAAGGATTTTATTTCTTATTTTTCTTTTGAAATTCTTTCAAGATGAGAATAAAACACAATAGTGCGCGAATTTATTTTTCTTTTCTAAATAACAATGCAAAACAAATGCAAAAAAGGAAAGAGACCTAAAAAATAGATTTTTTATATTTTCTTCCAATCAAAGAAGAACTAACAAAATATGCTGAAAGAAATGGATGAATACATAATTCATGCCCCCCCCAACTCATTTTTCTTAAATTTCAAGATAAAAATAAGATAAAAATTCTTAGAGACACACATAAACAAGAGGGTTTCTTTTTATTTATTTTTTGAACTTCTTTAACAAGAAAAACTAAAGTAAAAAAAATTTTGTTTTTCAAAGAAAGAAATAGGAACAAAGAGAAAACCGAAACCAAGTTTGATAAATACCCTAAACCAACTGCAAAAACGTAGGGATTCTACCAATAAACCAAAAGGAGGATCTAAAATTTGACAGTTCGCCCTAAACCTTTTAGGGAAAACTAAATAAAACTAAGGAACAAGTTAACTGAAACTTTAACCCAAGATATGGCCAAAGACAAAGACTCTGAATGGTTCAACAAAGTCTTGAGAAGTCTGAACTTCAATCAGGAAAGAGACAAACTCTCTCTTTATTAAAAAATACTTTCAATAAATAGAGACGCGGGTTGTTGCATCAACATCCTGCGTATGTACGCAAGATGTCTACTGTGTAGAGCGCATATGTACGCGTGCTGAACCAAAATAGGGCACGTACACCTCTAATACTTTTCAAAAATAAAAAGACAAGGTAGACTTACAAGGCATGGGAAGCTGGTATGCACCTTGCAGGTGACCAGAAACCCTTAAAAGACTCAGTAAACTTGACTGAAACTCAAAAAGAAAGCAAGAAGACAATCAACAACCCAAAAACCTCCCTAAAAACCCTAGAGAGACTCCCTAGTGGAGTCACCAATTATTCTAGCAGGAAAATCCCCCTATAACTATACCAGGGTTTAGGATATAGAAAAATAAAATGACCTCCTAAAAGTCAATATAGTTTCTACACTACCCCAAACATTCCAATTTATATGAACAAAAAGAAGTGGAAGAGAAGGTCGGTAACTGTACCTTTTATCGAACGTCTAGTGATGATCTCCTCAAGATCTGTAGCTCCAAAGGCTGCAAGTCTCCTCCCAAAGATTACTTGCATCCAAGACTAGGAAAACAAGGCTATAAGCATGCTATTTCTATTCATAAATTAGGGTTAGATATAAAATGTCATCTGTAAATCAAAGAAAAGACATAAAACATCATCATTTGAGACAGGGAAAATAGATTCTTTTATTCATTAAACAAATATTGAAACTTTCAATCCTCGCAGGCCATCGTTCCTTCAACCTGGTCTGGGCTCCTCTTTACAATTCTCCAAGTGAAACTTCAATAATCCTCTTCTCACAATATACTAATCACCTCAAGGGAAGGGAATGGATTGAATGAAAGAAAAGGGGTTGAAGAGGGAATGTTGAGGTAGTAAGTCACAAAAGGTTGCATATGCTTGGGAAAGGAAGGAAAATGAAATTGGGTAGAGTTTTATCGTTCTAATGCTTGGTTTTGGAATGGGACCCCAAGACCTCCTTTTATATGACAAAAGGATGGTTATTTAGCTGGGGGACGGGATATAGCAAGTGAATTGGTTGGGAAACCTCCAATAGCCCATAAATTTTACTAAATTCCTTACAAATTTTTAATTTTTGCATCTTTTGGAGGTATATGCGAGTTGTTTAGTGTGCAACAAGCGTATGCACGCATGTTTTCTAGCATGAAGAAATCGTATGTACATGGAAAATAGTGCAATAGGGTGTGTACATGCTCTAAAAATTGGTTTTTTAATTAGATCTCCTCAGTAGTGATTTGGAAAATTATGCAGATAAGAAGGACAATGCCATGTATGCATGAGTAGGGAATTTTAGGGCTATTACAAACTTAGTATAAAATTTGTTCTTGATAATATGGAATGACTCTATGTCTTTGACTTCTTGATATTCATTGTATTCTTTTACAATCCTCTCAAACCACTCATTTAATTTTGTTCTTATTTTGTTGATGATCTTGTGCATCAAATTCGAATCCAAAGGGAGTCTGCACATTCGACTGAGTGATGTATTCATACAATTCTTCTAGTATAGTCTCCAAGAATCTCTCGTGTGTTTCTGAATAGATGTGTGTGATGGCCTCTGATAACATTATTCGATTTCTCCATGCATAATTTCTAATTTAATTGTTTCTTTTTCACTCCCACAATTTGTGTATTTCTTCTAAAGTTGTCATTTGTGTTATCCTTTCTTTAATGCATGATCGATTTCAAAACTACCAACAAAGGAACTAGTGTTGTAGTTAAGGGGAAAGTATGAGAAGTTTCCAATAGATCCTTGGATAAATAAATACATGCTATAACATCATATATAGAGTCTTATAAGCATATATATAGATATATATGATAGTGGGAGAACCATCAAAGCATTTTATTAGATATGGCCAAAATTACCTATGTCTTTCCGTTACACACACACACACACACACACACACACACACACACACACACACACACACACACATATATATATGCTTTACAATTACTAGTCAGTTACATTAATTGAAGCATTGGTAGACTCTAACTTCCTATTTTACCAACTTCCTTAAACAAATCCTACATTCAAATTGACTCGGGAGGTCTAGTCGACAGAGTCTACTAGCCCCTACAATAGATCATTACATTTGGTATCAAAGCATAAATCATAGGGTTTTACTTCCTCAAGTAAGTCATCTTGGAATTTTTGATATAAATGTTTTTGGGTGTCACTTCATAAAGGAAAATTGGAGGATATTTAGAAGACTTATAAAGGTCCTGTGGTAGAAATTGTATCTTCTGGGTTGTTTTACTTTCAGAGATAGACCCCGTGGAAGATAGTGTTTTTGACTAGTCCTATAACTAGTATCAAACATGTGTTCTAGGTAAAATAGTCCTAACTTCTTTATAAAGGATCCAAATTATATGATACAAATTGTATTAGAAATAAGATAATATATATCTTGTTGGGTGTGAATTTTAGAATAATTTATCAAATATTGGATGCGAGGCATTATGTACAAGTTCACTTTCCAAAATAGGCCAAACTTCAACAAGGTTTGAGAAAGTTACCATAACTTTCATTTGGAACACGCAATTTTTTTTCAGACCTATATAATTACAGAGAATACACTTCATAGTACTATATATCTATATTTTAGACTCACATGGGCTGAAATATCAGAAATACATCGAAACAAAGGCCGATTAGGAGGACAAACTCCAATTCAAGGTTTCAAAGGTATGTTTACTTAAAACTATCACAACTTTTTATTGGGATGTATGATTGAGCTGATTCAAAAGCCATTGGAAAGATAAAACATAGAATATTATATTGAAACAAGGATTATAACTAATTGATATTATTATTTCTAATATATTGAGGTTGTAAGTTCAGGTTTGGGTTATACCTCAATTAATAATCAATGGAAATACCTAGCTTTAATGGATATGAATATAAAGATGAAATAAATCTAGTAGAATGGTTAAGGATCATAAAACAATATTGTAAGAATCATTTTCAAGAAACACTTAAGTTGGATAGTGAATCTTATAAGTTGTAATACCCCAGGCCAAGCCCCTGTGAAATGTACTAATGTTTGTAGGCTAGTGAGTCGAGTGTTGATAAGATGGTAGGCTTATGTGTTATAGGAAGAAGAACCTGGATGCTAAGGCCAATAAGCCTGATTTTTGTATATGTAATTATGCATATCATTAATAAAAATTATGCATCGCTTCGTGTAGACCGACCATGAAGAACGAGTGATGGGGGACAAAGCTCCACTAGGTAGGGAAAGGGATGGGACTGAGAGGCTAGGAAAGAGGGGCTAAGCTAGAGGGATTAACCCAAGGGACAATTGTGATATTAGGCCGCAAAGTAATGTGGGCCATTGGAATATGTTCAAGAGAAGGAGGACAATTCCCGACCATTATATCTGGAGAAAAGTGCAGGAGGGTTAATCTGCAAGTCCTTCAAAATTCAAGACTTCGGTGAAGTTATGTGTTATAGAGATGAAGAGGCCGAAGGCCTGAAGCCCCAAAGTTTATGAAGAGGATCTACACCATAGATCTGGGGAGAAGAGACCGACAATTGGATCAAGCCAAGTTAAAAGGGGAAAATGTAGTGGTGAAGGGAGAAATCCCCTGAAGATCCAAAGTCTAGAGTTAATATGGATCGTCTGTTAAGAGGGACACGTGTTAGCAGATTGGTTGTTCAGTATTTCAACGTTCAGGAGAATGAGTGTGTGCTGAGGAGAGAACTCCCGAAGCCTGAAGTTCCAAAGCCCTGAAGAGCTGAAGTAGTGAGTCATGATGACATCACTTGGAGGTGACATGGACCTCTCCTATACCTTCCACATGTCCCGAGCTAGAATGTTGACAACTATACTATGTGGGACCTGAGGTTGCATAACATAGTTAAAGGTCAACGGGCCCACATTGGCGTTGATCACGATACATCAAGATCAAAGGCCAAGAGGCATTTTGGGGACCCAAATTGCATGGGAGTTAATTTTCCAAGGCAGTCCCGCAATCCAAACCATGGTCTTACCAAGGGGTTACATGTCAGCGTTAGAAGAATTACGTGACGAAAGGCTGGTTACTCCAAACCCCGGATGCATGCCCCTGCAATTTTAAAGGTGCTAAGTGATGTGAATATTTAGTATCTTAGTTAAAGTATGGAAACCATGGGTTCCAGTGGACTCGTGGTGCTAGTTGTAAAGTCTGGAGACTTGACACTTCAGAAGAGTGGTTCATAAGGGAATGAAAGGAAGAACTTTCAAAAGTTTCATAATGTCAAGGTGATGAGATGTAATGACTCCACCAAAGGTGACATGGAAGTGTTTGGAGATTAAAGGCTCTAGGTGTTGGGGGTGTGCGGATGTGAAATCCTCCAAAGTCCTAAAGCTCCAAAGCTCTGAAGTCCCAGATCTCACATGCATGAGGTTCCATAGTGAATGTCAGTCGTTGGATGTTCGGTAGTCATGGACTATTGATCCACCCTACTTCGCAAGTTCGTCAATCCAGAAATCTGAGAGATTTGTTGTGATGTGATTTGAAAACTTTCGAAGCCAGAGGCCTGAAGTCCCGAATAAGAGCCTATCAACCTAGTTCTTGGCCACATCCTATGTTCGCATGGGTTGGGGGCTAAGAGAAACGGGCTAGTGCCTGAAAGCTATTGCAGAATAGAGCATAGCTCAGAAATAAAATATCTGTGAGGATTCTTGATTGGTCGAGAACCGCAGAATGAAATCTAAAAGTTTTCTTTGAATCATATTGGTTTATGAATACTGTGGAATTTGTTAAGGACTGATGGCCCGAAAAATTTCAGTTGACTGCACATTGGGTTTGTAGAGTTAACAATTTTTAGAGCCAAACCGAATTATTCCACGGTGCACTGAAATGGAGGAGGCACAAAATGCTTTCAGTTCAGAGAATGAAGCTAAAGTAATGGATGTCCATTTGGGAGTTGAAGTATCGAACTCCAATGGGCATGAAGAAGAGATAGATAAGGAGGGAAACATGATTAAAATCATTGAAATATTGCATAAAGATGTCCAGACTCACCAAGAAGATAACAAAAAGCTCATGAAAGCCAGGGAACAACAGGGAGAATTCAACATAAAGTTGATATAGAGCCTGGAAAGGATAGAAAATAAATTGGATAAGGAGAGTGACTCAAGTAAATTAGGAAGTCACGAGTCTCTTGATGAAAAGAGGAAATCAAGGAGTGTTGGAAGACACCATCATCACTCCCAAGGGAACTCTAAGAGGATGGCACATAGTAGTTCAAGTCCATCTCCTACCAGAAAGCATAAGATATATGGAGTGGATGAATTGAAGGGAGAAATGAACAATATTAAACCTCCTACATTTGATGGAGAGCACCAGAAGGAGGAAGATGCTGAGACATGGCTTCTTGGCATGAAGAAATATTTCCAACTGCAGAATTATTCCTCTCATGCAGAAGGAAGAATTGCAATGTATCCACTGAAAGGAAAGGATCCATGTGGTGGGATCAACTTGTGTAGGTGCAACACATTAAATAGAAAAAATTGATTTCGAAGGAATTCAAGAAGTATTTCGAAAACAAATACTCGACTAAGAGATACTATGACAGAAATATGAAAGAGTTATTTGAACTCAAGTTGGGAATCATGACAATATATGAGTATGAAATAAGATTCCTAGATCTGTTGAAGTACGTTCCTTTCATCGAGGATGAGACTGTCAAAATCCAAAGATATTTGAGTGAACTTCCATCTTTCATTAGTGACAAGATCCAATATGATGATACTAAAAATATGGAAGAAACCATAAGGAGAGAAAAATGCCTATATGATCAGCTTAAATGAAAGCCAAATTTCCAAAAAGCTTGGGAAGACAAGAAGAAATTCAAGATGGATCAGAGGAAGAAGGGATATAAGCCATCCTTTTTCAGAAATAGCCCCCAAGGACAACCAGTTTTTAGAGAGCCCAATATGGCTGAGGTAGGGAGACAAAGTCCAAGGCAAACACCCATTCAATGTTGGGGTTGTAGGGAGACCACAAGTATAGATATTGTCCCCACAAAAATAGAAAAATGAGAGTTGTCTAAAATGTTCAGCAAGTAGAAACAATGGAGGACATGGGCAGTAGAATACCAAATATATATGCAGCCCTGGAAAACCAGCATGTTGAGTTTCAATCACACATGATTGAAGTTGAAGGTATGATCAATAACCATGCCTTTACTATTTTAATTGATTCAGGGGCTAGTCATAGTTATATATATCCGAAGATGGTGGAAAGTTTTCATTTTCCAAGAAACAAGGATGGAAAATCTTAGTTAGTGAATGTAGCTACAAGATACAAAAGAAAAGTTACTGAAATGGTTAAGTCATGTCTCATGGACATGAATGGACTGAGCACAAGGGCATATTTGAAAATATTACCTTTAGGTTCCTATGACTGTCTAATTGGGATGGATTGGTTGGATCAACACCATGCCATCTTAGACTGTCGTAACAAGACATTCAATTTCCTGGATGAAGAAGGAAACCCAAGGAAAGTGTAGGGAATCCGAAGGGCAGTGACTATCAAATAAATCTCAACAATGCAGCTGAAAAAGTGCTACAGGAAGGGTTGTCAAATATTTGCAGCCCATATGGAGGAAGAACCTAAGGATAAGGTGCCAAATATTGAAGACCATGCAGTCCTAAGAGATTTTGTAGATGTATTCAAGGAGGTACTAGGACTATCCCCAAAGAGAGATCTTGATTTCTCTATAAAACCGATGCCTGGAGTGGCTCCAGTGTCAAAAACTCCTTACAGAATGAGTACACCATAACTGAAGGAGTTGTGAATGTAGCTTGAATAAATTTTGAAGAAGGGGTATATATAGCCAAGTGTGTCACCTTGGGGTGCCCCAATATTGTTCGTGAAAAAGAAAGATGGGACATTGAGATTGTTCATCGATTTCAGACAATTGAATAAGGTTACTATAAAGAACAAGTATCCTTTGCCAAGGACCGATGATCTCTTTGATCAATTAAAGGATGCCAAGATATTTTCAAACATAGATCTCAGGTCAGGGTACCACCAAGTGAGGATAAATGATGAAGACATTAGAAAGACTGCCTTCAGAACAAGGTATGGTCATTATGAATTCAAAGTGGTGCCATTTGGGTTATCAAATGCACTCGTTGTTTTCATGTGCTTAATGAATGGTGTATTCAAATAATATCTAGACATGTTTGTCATATTCTTTTTGGATGGCATCCTGGTGTATTCCAAGTCGGAGGAAGAGCATGAACATCATCTAAGGATAGTGTTGCAAGTGAAAAGAGAGAAGCAACTGTATGACAAATTGAGAAAGTTCCCATTCTATCAAAAGTAGATCCATTATTTGGGACATATCATTTCAAAGGATGGGATAGTCGTGGATCCTGAGAAGATAGAAGCCATCATAGAATGGTTACCACCGAATAATGTGACCGAAGTCATATCCTTTATGGGTCTAGTTGGCTATTACAAAAGGTTCATTGCAGGTTTCTCAAGGATAGCTCACCCCATCATTTCCTTGCAAAGGAAGGAGAAGAAATTTCAATGGATAGAAGAATGTGAGAGAAGCTTCCAACAATTGAAGCAACTGTTAACGAATGCTCCAATCCTAAGGAATGAAGATCCAAATGAAGATTTTGTAGTGTGTACAAATTCATGCAAAGAAGGATTGGGGGGATTCCTCAACCATAATGGATTTGTAATATGTTATGAGTCCAAAAAATTGAGAGAGCATGAAAGGCTCTATGCAACTCACAATTTGGAGTTGGCAACCATAGTGCATGCTATGAAGAAATGGAGACATTACCTCATGGGAAAGAGGTTTGAATTGAGGGAAAACCATAACGGTCTGAAGTATTTGTTTGATCAACCAAACTTGAATGATAGGAAGAGTATATGTTTGGAATTCCTTTGTGAGTATGACTTTGATATCAAGCATATCAAAGGAAAGGAGAAAAAGTGGCTGATGCACTCAATAGAAGAGTGCATGAACTACATGCTACGCCCATTAGAATGTATCAAACTGATATTAAAGGAAGGATTTTAGAAGTTGAAAATGCAGATTTGCAGTACATGGAATTGGTGGAAAAGCTATAGCAAGGTAAGATGCTACAGAAAGTGGAATATTATAAATTGGAAGATGATGGAACACTCCTGTAAGAAAATAGAATTTATGTACCTAATTTCCAGGAAATGAGAATTATGATCTTGAAAGAAATGCATAATGTGCCCTATGTTGGGCACCCTGGATATCAGAAAATAGTGGCAACAATTAAGAGCCATTACTTTTGGCCAGGTATGAAGAAGGAAATTGCAGAATACATCGCCAGATGTATGGAGTGTCAGAAGGTTAAATCTGAACATGGGCACCCATCAGGGTTACTACAACCATTACCCATTCTTGAGTGGAATTGGGAAGTGGACAATGGATTTCATCATAGGTTTACCCAAAACAAATAAGAAACATGATTCCATCATGGTGGTGGTGGATAAGCTTATGAAAGATGCCCATTTTATTCCATTGAAGACTACTCACAAGGAAGATAATGTTGTCGATATCTATATGAGCGAAGTACCACGATTGCACAATATTACCAAGACAATTGTGTATAAAAAATACCCAAAATTTACCTCAAAGTTTTGGAAGGGGTTATTCAAAGGGTTCAGAATGAAATTGAACTTAAGCACAACCTATCATCCTGATTCTGATGGGAAAACAAAGATGGTGAACCAAGTGATAGAGGACATGCTAAGGATGTATGTGATGGACAAACTATATAAATGGGAAGACTACCTACACTTAGTAGAATTTTCCTACAACAATCGGTATCAAACATCACTGAAGATGAGCCCGTTTGAAGCACTTTATGGTAGAAAGTGCAACACCCATGTAAGCTGGGATAACCCATCTCATAGGGCAGTGGTTGGGCCAGAGTTTCTCAAGGAAATGGAAGATAAAATGTTGAATATTAAGCAGAATTTGAAGATTTCCCAAGACAGGAAGAAAATTTATGTTGATTAGAACATAACCCACAGGGAGTTTAAAGTGGGTGATCATGTTTTCTTGAACGTGAAAGCCAACAGAAGTTCCATGAAGCTCGAAAACTGTTCCAAGTTGGCAACTAGATATTGTGGGCCATTTGAAATCCTAGAAAGGATTGGACCAGTTGCATATATGCTTGCATTGCCTACATCCATGAATGTACATAATGTGTTTCATATTTCATTTCTTAAGAAATATATACCTTATCCTAATCATTTGTTTGATTGGAATGTGATTCAGGTGGAGCAAGAGGGCATTTTCCAGGTGCATTCGGTGTGCATATTGGACAGGAAGAGAAAGAAGCTCCAAAATCGAGCCATAGGGATTGTAAAAGTCTAGTGGACCTGGTACGATCCTGAGGACACGACATATGAGTATAAGGATGCTATTTGGGAAGAGTACCCACATCTTTTTGAATATTTTGAAAATCTTGTTGATATTATGTAAATGAGTTGCACCGAGGATAGTGCAAAAACAAGGGGAGGGGATTGTAATACCTAGGCCGAGCCCCTGTGAAATGTACTAATGTTTGTAGGCTAGTGAGTCGAGTGTTGATAAGTTGGTATTCTTATTTGTTATGGTCTGGAGAACTTGGATGCTAAGGCCAATAAGCCTAATTTTTGTATATGTAATTATGCAGATCATTAATAAAAAATATAAATCGTTGCATGTAGACCGACCACAAAGAAAGAGTGATGGGGGTCAAATCTGCACTAGGTAGGGAAAGGGATGGTACTGAGAGGATAGGAAAGAGGGGCTAAGATAGAGGGCTTAACCCAAGGGAATATTATAATATATTCCTTAAAATGAAAATATTAAAGTGGGGAAAAATAAACCAAGTTATCCTAAGTTCTTGGGAAAGGGGAACGAATTCTAAATGGAGTGCATGCAACTCTAGGAAGATAGGTGTCAACCTGGTCTCATGAAGTTAAAGTTGGAGAGTCAGCTCGTTGGGTGGGTTTGCTTTCAATTATTCCATCCTTCATCTAACTCGTTTGGGCTCCGTTGTCGACCTCTGCATCTTCACGCACCTCTGAAACCAATAATCCATGAAGCTTACCTGTGTTTTCCTGTGAAGAACAACATATATGTACTTACTAGAGTCATTTTGTGCCTTATCGAATTGTGGTTTTTGTCATTCCTTGAGTTATATTAAGCCTTGCTTTTTTCCTCACCTTGTTGTAACTGAGTTGAAGTGGTTGAAGAAGCGGGTTGTCAGGCCTATGGTTGAAGAAGTGGGTTGTCAGGCCCATGGTTAAAGAGGCATGTTTTCAGGCCTGTGAGAATATCTCTCTAGGTGAGAGAGTTTTATGGGAAGTGATTTTATCCTAGAGAGAGTCCAGCACTAGCTACGTAGTTCTGAGAATTTTTGATCTGGTTTATTGTCGATACCCTGAAAGGGAAGTGGAGCAGGCGATGGATTGTGGAACATTGAAGGTGCATATTCCCGGGGTGGAACATGCATGTGGGGAATGAGATTCCATGAGTAGTGGGCGTAAGAAGGCTCTTGGGGAGAATCCTTCCGGTTGGACTGTGTAGTCTCCTGTAACCTCAACCTAGTCTAGGATTCCCTTACCCTGGGTGGAGCTTAGTGCTAGCTCGGGGGTGACCCACTGCTGAGCATGATGAATAGTGTGGTATAAGGCTGGGAGGTTCGTGGAAGGTCTGCACACATTTTGTGGAACTCAATTAAAAGACAAGTATTCATTCCTTGTTCATTCACATGCTATGTATTTATCTATGTTCTTACATCTATGGTTTTTTCTGAATTACTGCATGTATGCTTTTACTATTAGTTCTACATCAGTCTGTGTATTAGCAGAATATGTTTTTTTTCTATGGTTTTATTTATAGGTAGATGATAATTTTTATTTCTATGAGATAGCATGCCCCGATCTGGGTGGCTGGGGGTCCTAAAATAAATTGGTATCCGATTTAAGAGAGACGTCATGTAGTGACGTTGCCTGGCAGGGGTTGATGGCAGGGGATGTTACAAATTGGTATGAAAGCAGTAAAGGAAAAGTTAAGGTTTCTTCAGTAGCGTTATCTGGAAGGGGTTGATGGTCGGGGACGCTAAAAAAGTGGTGGAGAATCCTTGATGAAGATACTAGGTTATACTCCACATGGGAAACTTTTGAAGAACTCTTCTCAAATAAATGGATTAAAGAGACAAAAATGGAGGATATTTATAAAATCCAAGAGGAGTTAAAGGAATCAAAATAAAATGTATCTAAATTGTAAAAGGATAATGAAGATCTAAGAAAATATGTTACAAAGAAAAACGATGAGTTCACCAAGATGCAATCCCTTAATGAAACACTCATTAAGGAGGTTAATAACTTAAATCAAGAAAAGAGTAGCAAATCAAAGTGGGAAAATGATGATTCAAGTAAATATTTGAAAAAAAAATATTAAGAGATATGTATATTACGAAACCATAATAAAAAACTATTGGATGAGGTTAATAGATTGAAATAACAGAAGAAGAATTATCAAAATCAAGAAGAAACAAGGATCTTGGATGAAGAATCTACCAAAATACTAGGAGAGGAAATTTGTAAGAAGGTTGAGGAATCCTTAAATATTGATGAGGTAACATCAGAAATGCAAGCCAAAATTGAAGAAGGACATCAAAATTTGATAGATGGGGTGACATTGCAGCTTCAAAAGGAGAAAGAAGACAAGATTTAGGAAGGTCAACATAAGAGACTTGAAGAATTTGAACTCCATATAGAGGTTGTACATGCCAAATATGATGGTATTATCTCCAAGGATAGAGTAATCAAGGACCAGTAAAAGAGGATAGAGGATTCCATTGTCTTTGAAAAGAAGATAGATGAAATGGGTGTGTAGAATGAAGAAAAACCATCAAAATTCAAACCATATTGACACCCTCATTATCAATAAATATTTCAAGGAATACAAGAAGATAAATATCGACATTATGATGGGTTAAGATGGAATAATCATAAATATTCATGGAATATTCCATCACAGAACCATTATTCAACAAGATATTATCATATACCAACACATACTACAAATTGGAGAAGCTTCAACAACAATACATGGAATCAAGGGAAAGAAAATTATGCAACAACTAGACACCAAGGATTATGACTAAAAAAAATTGATTTTGAATGGATGGATCATCATCAATGGAAGGAATAAATTAGAAACATAAGAAAATAATATTACTTGGTTTCATCACATGTGAATCCTTTAATTTCAAATCTTTGAGGACAAATATTTTTTAGGGAGGGTTCTATGTTATAAACCAAGGGGGCATATATAGGGATAAATGTATATGATATGACCCCGAAGGGGGGCATATATGGGCCTAAATTTACATGTAATGTGTAAGTATATATGTTATAAGGTTGGCCTAATAGTAAATGGGCCTCATGTGCAAGTGTGAATAGGTATATATAGCGATCATGTATTTATTATTGGAGAGATGTGGATTTGTGATGTATAAATGTATTTGGTTATTTGGAGGAGGTTCTCCTATTCTTTAAGGAGTTATTGTTTAACTCGTCTATCATGGATTTGTGCTCCACACAAACATTCAATGCATGGTGTGTACTTTTAATCTGTTATGATAAATTAAGCATTTGGATCATTACATTTGGTATCAAAACTTTGATACCAAATGTAATGATCCATATGCTTGATTTATCATAAAAAACAAGTAAAAATGTTAAATCCCTAGAAAAATCCCCATTCTATTTATACGACCCCTTATTAATCCCTATATATTGAATTATTACATTTATAGTGTTATATGTGTAGGTTGGCTAGAACCCTTGATTACACTTGTTCATCATAATTGTACCCATTTGTCTCATGTATATATATCAAGGAGATCTAGTATTAGGACCATATAATCTCATCTCATATTGTATTTTTAAGTGGGCATATTGTAAAAGGAGGTTTCCCCTCGAAGTGGAATGTAATTATTGATTTTTTATCATTTTTAAGGCATCAGATCATAACATTTGGTATCATAGATTATTGATACTAGGGCTTTTATTTTCCAATAATTTCGTCTTATAATTTTTCCAATAAATTTGTTTTTGGGACAATTAAAACCATGAAACTTGTAGGTTATTTAAAGGACATATCAAGGTATAGTGAGAATATTTTTAGCTTATGGGTTGTCATACTTTTAGAGATACACCCTGTGGAAGATAGGGCCTTTGACTAGTCCTGTTAACTAGTCTCAAACAAGTGTTATGGGTAAAATCATCATATCTTCTTTAGAGAGGATCCAAATTGAGTGAGACTATTTGCATTAAAAGAATCACAATCTATTGTATTTATAGTACAATTTTCATAATCACATATCAATTTTTTTGTGCATGGCACGTTGTACAAGTTCGATCTCTTGGAAAGGAAAGAAATCATCAAGGAGTGGGGAAGTTACCCTAACTTCCATTTGGCACATCCAATTTTGATCAGACCAATGAAATTGAAGAGAGGACATCTCATAGTGATACAAGAAAAACTTCCAGACTCACAAGGGCCAAAATTTCATAATTACATCATACGAAAGGACATCTAGGAGGAAAAATACAAATTAAGGTTTAAAATGTACGTAATTACTTACAATTGACATAATTTTTTATTGGAATATTTGTTTCTAGTGATAATTTTTTTTTCATAAAGATATAATAGAGTATTATTATTATTATTATTATTATTCCATTTTGTTGAATTTTTGTCCCAATAAGTTAATTATATTAGTGTTCTTGAACTTTTAAAAAGTTAGCAAAATAAATGCATATAAAGGATCACTGAAATAATAACATCCATGCCATACACAAGATTTACCCTGGGAAAACCCTCTAGGTAAAAAAACAACAAAGATTCATAAATATAGATTCAACAACCAAGAAAAATGACTCTCTCCAGGAGAGAACTAACAAAGCAGAAGATCCTTCTCAAACCCTTAACTAGGGAAGAGTAGTGCACCACATAACCAAGATAAGCTCAAGAGATAGACCAATATCCTCCATGAAATCACCTCCCAGCTGCATTAGCATCTCCCTCTAAGACTTGCACACTTCTCTTCTTGACTAGAGAGCTTATGTTGTGTTTTATGCCAAATGAGGCACTAGCCTCTCTTATAAATACTAATTTGGCCAACCTAAAATTAGGTCTGGCCCGACTTGACAGTTTGTTAGGGAACAATAGGGTTGACCTTACAAAATACACTTTATAAATTATATTTGACCTTTTACAATGGAGAAATAGGGATGACATGAATAATTACAATACAATAATAATATCTTCCGTTGCTGCCCAAAAATTTAACACTCCCTCTTAGCGAGGAAGGTATTCTTCTTATCACAATCATCATCACTGCTTCTGCGCTTCTGCACACCTGGTCATTGTATTGTTAACATTTCATGGAGCTATATGTCATAGGAAGTTTTCCAACTGTACAAAATGCATCCAATACATTGCCAACATATTATTAGTGAGCTCAACAGTCATGGAGAGACTTTCTTCCAGCTCACACAATGATGGGAATCTAGCTTGCTCTAGGAGCTATCTAGCCCAAAGTCCAGCCACTAGCCCTAGGCTAGTCCCCTAGTTGGAACACCAATCCTCTGGCCCCACATAGACCATGCATATAACCATGAGGGTCAGGCGATGTAGTGTACAAAAAATACCCATATATCCCCAGGATAGGAATCATTCGGCCTAGAGTGCAACCACTAGCCCTAGTCTAGTCATCCTCCAACCACACAGGTTGTCCCTCCAGTTGTCAAGGAAATACGCCCTCCTTGAAGTGTAGAACCCTTTTCACTCACTACTGTGTAGGTGTTACTACGCGGAATAACAACATTCTCACTCACAATTAATCACATGCATTTAAAATAAAGAAATATATTTAAGCTTAGAGTAAACATATTATTTACTGCTTTAATTAACAATCAATAACATTTAATATTAATTAATACACATAGCGGAATTCATTATAACATAAGCAACATAGTCATGCAAAACATGATTAAAACATAATCAGAGACTTATCTTTTAACAGTGGTAGATTCCACCAACCAAGTGCAGGCCTTCCACGATCCTCCCAGCCTTAGACCGCACTGCTCATCAAGCTCAATAGTGGATCACCCCGGAGCTGGGACTAAGCTCCACCCCGAGACAAGGAATCCTAGGCTAGACTGAGGTTACAGGGAAAACAACACATAGCCACAAGGATGGGATTCTCTCCCAGGAATATCTCATGCTCACTGCCCACAGACCCTCATTCCCCACATGCCTGTTCCACCCCAGACGTATACACCTTCTGTGTCACCTGGACAGTCCTTCGACTGCTAATCTCCCTTGCCTTGGGTTACAACAACAGACCGGACCGGAAGTCTCCGGGCTCTGTGGCAGCTACAGGGTTCCTTCCAGGAGTCCGCTCCTTCCTTTGTGCACTCTCTCCTCTAGAGAGAGATGCTCACCGACCAAAACCACCTGTTCATCCAACTCAACACCACTCTCTCCTGGAGAGAGAGAGTTTCACAACTGGTCACAAGCCATACGCAGTCCAGCACTGTGTGGCCACAACAACCCACGGGAAATAGACACAAGCTTCCTCAAACTGGTTCAGCGATGAAAAATCGATCTCACGGTCATGACTTCAGAATAGAGATCTTACGCACAAGCTCAATATCAGGCAATGGATGCATACAGATTCTCCAGACACAACACAGGATTTTTCTGGTTCAAAATAGAGGTGAAACCGGCTCTTTCATAATCGATCATAGGCTTATGGTTCAGTATGGAGGTATACATGGGTTTTCTCAAAGCCAGACATTGACTTTTCAGATCACAGGGATGCACGAAGGTTCTCTGCAGAACTCGGGTCAGTCATACTGCTCAGAGTCCGTACACGCTCAGGTAGTCCGATCGAATGGGAGAAGGAACCCCCTCACAGTCCACCCTGGCCATTTTATTCGCATGCACCAGGGTCGACACTTGTCGCCCTGGAGACTGCATGCATTCCACCAACACACATCACCTTCCCTTGGTCAGGAACTTAGGATAAACATATAAATGGCACATGTTCTTTTGGAATAATAATAAAATATTATTCCCAGGCTTAAGCCCCCTAGGATAAACACTTATCCCCTTTTCCCACCTTCCAGCCTCTAATTCCTTGCCCTCTTTATGGATTCTTAGTCCCCCTTCACTCATTCATCATGGTCAGTCTGCACCTGGCAGTGTTTACAAATTTTTATTAATTGTTTTGCATGACTACATATACAACAGCAGGCTCCTGGCCTTCAACACTTAGGCTCCCTGGCCTAACAAACACATAAGCCACTAGTTTATAAAAACTTGTCTCACCAGCCTATAAAACATAATTACAATTCCTTTCAGAACATGATTTACAA
>ML834698.1:7524-39501 GCA_009831015.1 Picea engelmannii
CCCCCCCCCCTCTGTCTCTCGTGTGAATGACTAATCATGAGTTTTCCTCACACTCTCCATACTTTACCATTTCGAGTTTTGTCGATCTGCACTTCGACTAGTTCCCTCTTCCTGCACCGATACATAACATACCAGTTAACACATCATGTCTCCCACCTACACATTGGCATGCCAATGATTTCTTCGCAAATACATAGGTCATCTTCTTTCGGAATTTACTGATGCCCCAACACGCTTTCACTAAACCTCATTGGCGCAGGTCCTTATCACTGACGAATTTCATGTGATCAACGTTGACATATCGGTAATGTTCACGCGATTATCTCTGCAGCACACATGCCTTTCAATGACTGACTTTCTTCCACTTTCGTCAATGCATCGCACACCGACGACGCTCCTCCCTTCTGCTATGATACACTGCATATCGACGAGGTTCATCTCTCCCTCGCCATTTCACTACTTGTTGATGACTTTCCCTCTCCCATCGTTGATGTGCCAACAATAGGATATTGACCCCTCGTCATCGACGAGCGCATCAACAATGACCTTCTTTCATTAGCCAATGTTGACCCAGTCAATAAGGCCCACCTTCGTCTTGATTCCTATATTAGCCTCCTTTGGCTCAGATCCTTATTGTTGCGTCATAAGTCAATATCCTTATATTCCCAATGACTAATATCTTCACATCTAATTAGATACTTGGTCACTGATTGCCTATCTTGCATGTCTCGATTCATATTGCAATCGTCGTTAAGTTTGTTTCTGTCACCGGTAACCCACATTCAAGTATCATAGTATCTTGTTTACTTTGTGTTTCTTGGTTCTATGACTAAATCTTGATTGTTAAATTGTTGTCTAGCATCATCTGGGTTAACCACATCACCTTTCAGTCTAGTGTTGGCTCTGAAATGTACTTCGGAAGAAATTTGTTCCTTTCAGCTCCTAGACAGTACGAAGCGCATTGGACGTTAGTTGGTTGTTTTGGAGGATTTATAACTTTGTTCTATTGACCCATCACCTGCATTTCAATGGGTGAACTAAGAGCTTGTATAGCGTATATGGTACAACAATTGACGAAATCTAATTTGGGCAAAGCAAAAGCAAAAACGAGACTCGAACTTTCATTAAAAAATTCCTTTGAGCGCAATTTTTCGGCGTCCATCAAAGTGAAATTTTCATCCCTCAAACAGGCTATTATATGATTTTTTCCATTATTATTCCAATGCAACTAACGAAATCAAATTTTGAGGCCTGGAAGTTACAAAATGATCACCAAGGATTTCTATCCCAAACTACCCCATCAGTCATGACACCGATATAATACTTGAATGGAATATCCAGTTGTCTCGCTAAAAGCGTCTCTCCACGCTCTTTGCATCGCAAAAAATGATAGCTCGATCCGATCTTGTATGAACAACTTATGAGTCATTGAAATCATGCTAGGCAACATCTAGACCTCCTTCGACAAGGTGACCGGTTAGGATTTTTTGTTTCACGCCCATACGCAAAGGTCTCATTTAATAGCGATTGTTTTAATGTAAAACTATTTAATTAAAATTATATTTTAATATAAATTTATTTCGATTTAAAAAAAAAAACATTTAATTTCAAATTCATATGAATTGAAATAAATAAATTAAATATGATGCAAAGACTAAACGACTTGGACAAACTTATGGGAATTATTGTATAAGGTTTTAAGTATGGGAATTATTGTATAAGGTTTTAAAACTTAAGTGAAGGGGAGGGCCCATGGCCCACGTTCCCGCTTTGATAAATATGCATGCCCTTTATGGTCAATTTCAAGAAAATTGAAGTTATGTTGCTTTTTAGGTCGCGTTGATTTTGGTTAACATTTAGATTGATGAATCTTGAAGATGGAGGGGACATGAACCACAACCCCCTCCATGTGTAAAACCTTGCGCTATGGAGTGGAGGGAGAAAGGGCGTGGCATGCCACCCCCCTTCCCCCCTTATACTTATCATGATTTAAGCTAAACTAACTTTAACATGTGCCAAATAAATGTGAAGGGAGGACAGGGCTCATAATCCTCCTTATTTTTAATCATTTTTTAAAAAATATTTTAATAATAATGCCTAAGTTTGAGAGGTAAGATAGAGTGGTGAGTGGGGACCAACCCCATTTTAACTTTTTTTGTTATTATTATTATTAAAATCATTATTTTTCCCTCTCATGAAATTATTCAAAATCATAATCAAACCAAGCACTATCACTTGAAACCAAACTTTCATGAAACCGTTGCGTAATTATTTGATCTAACTCGACATGTTGCTTGAAGACAATCCAAAGACGAAGTCTAGGCTCAAATATTACAACAACCACTTGCTCGAAGAACTTAAAAGAATGTGCACCGACAATATCACTTGAAAATGTCCCAAGATAGGCGCCAGTTCACTCTCGACAAAGTTCATAACTTAGCCCTAGCTCACACCGACGAGGTTCATAACTCGGCCTCCAATTCACACCATAGGAGTTCATTCAAACTCCTTCAATGAAAATCAGAGGAGTTCCACTACCTCCTTTGGAAAGGGATAGGAACACCCCCATAAAATTGTTCATATTATTTCCATAAATTTTGACTCAAGGGTCCCTTTTGCACGTTCTTTATGCCATCGGAAAGGAATTTTCGAGATATACAACTTCAAAGTTATATGATTTAATAAATTCCTAATGGATTGTCTGCATTTTTCAAGATGAATATTTGGTACCTTGTTGGCAACCCCAAAGAACACAACACCTCAATCATGAGCAGATGAACCAGGAATCGAATGCAGGGAAGTTTACATGATATTTCAAGTAATTAATGCCTCAATTATATGCATTTAAATGATTAACATTAATGGTTTATTTGGAGATCACTCATCGTCAAATGTTGAATGGTTCCAGGTACCAATATTGAGGGGAGGTCGTACTCAACATCCTCGTGATGCAATCTACAACTAAGGACAACAAACAAGCAATAATAACCACTATAGCAGTTGCAGAGGAGAGGCAAAGGGAATCTCATTCAATTGGCCAAAGAGGAGATCTTAACCCCACAATGATCAAGTGCCAAACTTGAACGATCAGATTCCCTAATGTCTGATCCAACCATTACGTTAGATGAGATGCACTATAGCAAAAATCCATGATGACACACTAACACTAGAAGAAAAAATTGAATTGTAACCACTAAGTTTCTCTCTCATCATTACAAAGGGAATAAATACGAGATGGGAAATGAAAGGTCACTAGGGTAGGTAGAAGGCCAAGGGTTACATTGAACCTCAATAAATACTAGAATTGAACCCAAAGAAAGGGCTTTTTTGGCTCTTCAAACTTTGTATATTTCTGAACTATTTTGGGAATACAGTGTTTACTAAAATTGAGAAGCCATTCCTTGAAGTTTTCGTGTACTTTTGTTGAAACTATTAACATGGAGAAGCTCTCAAGGACAACTTTTGATAGAGAGAAGAACTTGCATGTGTTGTTGTTCTGTTGTGAATTATTTCAAATGAAATGTATGTTGTTCACATGGGATGTAAGGACATGCTTGTTTATAGACCATTCTGATGCAATCTTTGTTACTCTTACAATTATATTACTCTTTCTTATTTGCATGTCATGAGTGAATGAGTTGTGAATGTATGTAGGAACACGACCTAGAATTTTCTAGTTAGAGACTTGTATGCATATGTTTCTAACTTGGTTCCTTCATGAATATTATCTGATTGGGGTTTATGCATATTTTAGTTTCATTACAACTCATTATGGTACGATAATTCGCTCCTAGCTAGGATAGGATAGGTTAGAAATAGATTAGAACTACATTTAAATAGTATTCACCCACATCTTTCGTTTGCATAACCATCCATCATTCACCCTAAAAAATGGACTGGACCGCAATCAACAAAACCAAAACCAACAATGGTTGTCGGTCCAAAATCTGGATGGGTTCCCTATTCCAAATGGTGAGAGGTATAATTAGGACTTCTTACCGAGGGTAACCCCTGCTGTTGAAAAAGGGTGATTTCAAACTTGTCAATATAATTTGCGCTAGACGGAGGGTCGGATGACAAACCTGCCCACATGCAGTCATTTCATTAATGTTTAAATAGAACATGGCTACTCTCCATACCTTTGTATACGATGACCCTTTGAGTTTTTCGAGACCCAGTGAGGCCATTTCGGTCAAGACAATCAATATCTTGTCAAACTCAAAGTTCGATGGTGAAGGCCATGTCTTTGCATACATGCATTTCAATCGGTTTGACATCACTCGACAAAATATTAATATTGTTTAGGACAATGAAACATGTCGAATATTCATCCTCACATTCGAAGGGAGAATCAAAACTTGGTTTAGGACATTGCCTACAAAATCAGTCCATAGATGGAAACAATTTATGGAAATATTTATCGTTGCTCATGAAAATTATATTTATGAAGAATCTGTTAATGAACTTGCAGAAATACGTAGACTCGGAAATGAATTTATTGATAATTTCCTCCTAAGAGTTATGCATATTTGTTATAGATTTCCTAAAATGATAAACCCTTAGACCAACTAATCTTGAATTGGTTTTCCTATCTTGTCTATGATCCTGAAAGGTGGGACTTGGATGATCAAATCATCTCTAATTCACAAGATTCGGGATTGATCATGAAATATAGGGGGTACATAATATATGACCAACACTCTGACGCGACTATGGGGAAACCCTTATCAGTAATCTTATACCCCTTAGCCCCAGAGTGTGAACCATTTAATGATCCCCTTTTATAAAATTATGAATATGCTTTGGTTTGTGGCGAATTCCTCATTGAAGAAATCCTTTCATCATCAGAATCTTAAGATCTTCATGCACTTTATACAAATCCGATTGACGTTGATCACTCACATGAGCACCCACTTGTTTATCATGAAACAGAGTCTTCACATTGCTCTTTTAATGATGAAACATCGAATGATGAACTAGAACGAGAAGAGTTCCCAACCCTGATCGATAAATCATTCCTTCCTAATGAAAGTTCATCCATGACACATAAACCTTTGCAATTTGGACTTCCAGAATATTATGAATCCCAATTTGATATCGACAACCCCGTTTGTGACAACTACTTTTTTGTTCCAGAATTAATTGTGAGCACTAAATTGTCATTTGTCAGTCCTACACAATTAGAAAATTTTGAACTTGATGCACAGATGTTAACAACAAAGAATAAAAAGTGTGCAGAGCATAACAATTTCCTAGATCTCCATGAAGAAATCATATCAAATGTACAACCCAACACCATACAAGGCCCAAGAAATATTGATTCGATCCAAGAACCTCTGTCAGCTCAATCTGCTCAAGAATTACATGTTAATCCTCAGGGGAAAATTCATCAGTTGTCCTTGGATGCTATCTAATACTCCAACACTCCTCGCATGACTTTTTTGATGTCATAGGAGAGGCTTTGGAGTTATCTTTCACTCAATTTTTCTCTCAAACAAGTTTCCATAATCTCTCCTCTCAGCATGTGTGGTATGTGAAATATGGACCTAGGGAAATTTTCATCGATAATGAAGCACTCCAATATGAACCAATAATTACATCAAGTGCTCATTATCTTACTTTGACCCTTGAAATGAACGATTCAACCCACTCTAAGACTCTCTCACAAAGTACACCACACGTAAATTTTACTTATGAGTCTCATAAAGTATGTGACTCCTTGTTGATTTCATTTCAACAATCATATAACGATCATTATAATTCTATAACAAAATTGAATCTTGGTTGGAGGAATCATGCACGTCAACATTTCCTATGAACTATCACACTACCAAATTTGACATGATGAGTAGATATTTTATTGAATCAGTTCTTCCTATCTCTCATCCCTCACTGCTTCATTCTCTGCAATTATCTTTCGATGAACATGTGGTTATATCTTTGGAGTTACTCGATTGTATGCACTAGCATTATGCTTTCACCTAGCCTTCTTTCATCCAATGTAGGATAGGTTAAGAATAGGATTGGGAATAGTTCTTTTACTTCCTTCTGCCTGCATAGCTTAGATGTTTGCTTTTGTTTTCATTTGTGTAGCGTAGATTTTGATATGTCTTGGTTGCATTAATAAAAACCATCAGTTGTAGTTAGTTTAGTTTGCAACTCGCGATGATTTTTTTTAGTCTAAGTTCCTTTTTGTACAAAATATTTTTTCTTTCCATTTAACGAATTTCATTTTTCATTGTCTGATTAAAAGATTGGCCTAAATGTGGTTATCATGAGGAAACCATGTGCATAATTAGTTATCAAGTCCTACTAGAAGAATCATGTTTCGATTCAATGACACCCACTCTAACATACATGGTGAATAGTTTATTACACTAGGCTGTTGAAAGAACATATGTTGAAAAGCAGTTTATAGCTTAAGGAAACACAACTAAGGTCCTTGAAAAAAGAATCATACTAATTGTCCTTGTGTCATGGGATTTAAGGTGTTTTTTGAAGTTTGAAGGTGTCTTTCTCATTCAACATGCTATATTTTTTGTTTTCACCAAATAAAAACACTATTACTCAAGAATCTTAGCAACTGAAACTGGTAAGATTGATGGTTTGATCTTAGACATCCATACAAATTACTCTCGTGGAAGTTTGCGCTCTCTTGAGGAAAATGACACGACTTGAGGAAAACAAATAGCATAATCCTGAGACATGTTTCTTGGTACAAGTGCACAATTTACATCACACACATGTTTTGAACAATGATTAACTGAGCATGTCACGATGTAACATTAGTTCTGGAGATGGAAGAAGTGAAGAGGATATGAAGATCTCGCAAGGATAAAGAAAACAAATATGATAGACAACGAATTGGATTTCTAGCCAACCCTTGCCCCCTGAAGCACAAGGCTGCAAAAGTGAGCTAGCACTGAAGCCCATCTGAATGAAGTAATACACATACAAGCTCTCCCACACATTAGTCTTATCAAGAGGCTACAAATTTCTTTCTAGTTTGGATGCACGGATGTTCTTGAAGTTACTAGAAACACTTACTTTCATCATCTGTGTTTCAGTCTATTTTCTTTTCCGACTACATGCCTTTGATCATCATTTATCCCAACTTTCATTTTTCAGTTGCAACATATTTTGGGTTGAGTTCATCTCCTAATTCTGACTACTTCTCTTCTCACTCCTTAATCATCATTTCCCTCTAGAAGCAGTTCATTTCTTAATTTTTGTTCATATCATAATTTCTATTTGTATCTAATGATATACAGACCTCTCACCTCAGTTTGTCTTTTACAAGAAACATTTTTGCACTGAAAGCAAACATAGATCAACTTGCATATCTTTCTTAGCTCTTGAACAGAATTAGGGGTATCTATTTGAACATGAATCGAAGTTATCTGAGAATATTGTGACAACAGTCAAACCACAACTTAGCATAGTGATTAATCTACGAACATCCTTGTATATTGGCTTGTTAGAAGATCTTATGCAATGGGGGAACCATCTACACACTAAGTATATGCTCGCGTGAAGGGTGAAGTGTCAAAGTCTAAAGGATGAAAACCAAAAAAGGGATAACTCTATGTAGTCGGGTGCGAAAAATGTTCAAATAAATCTCAATACTTGGCATTCATCCCTTATCAGGCTAAAAAATCCACTTCTTTCCCCATCCACCAAAATCTAAGCATGCACTAAATAAATCGGGAAGGAATGGAAAGGAAAGTTTGACCCGAGTAGGGGACATGCATATATCTCCACCGGGGCTATGGACACTCGCTGGAAATGGAGAAAGTTTTGTGACACCATGGTGACTCAATCGGGGCTATGGACGCTCGCAGGTAGTGGAACAACACCTGCGAGACACTTGGTGAAAAATATTATTTATCCCATAACTATATCAGCCTCATGAGGAAGATACCAACTTGAATCGTTGATGTAGTTTAAGGAAATAAATATCATCATTATTCTCCCTCTATTTATAGCATATTAGCTCCACTAGACAACATGCAAGCATCGCTAGTGAGCCTATCTCACCCAACCCACTTCATATTGCGGGCATAGTTAAGTTTGTCTGTGTCGTCGGTAGCATGCATTCAAGTACCATACTAGCTTGTTTACTTTGTGTTTCTTGGTTCTATGACTAAATATTGATTGTGAAAGTGTCATCTATCATGATCTGGGTTAACCACATCACTTTTCATTCATGTGTTGTCTCTAAAACGCACTTTGGAAGAAATTTGGTCTTTTCAACTCCTAGACAGTACTAAGCGCACTTGACATCAGTTGGCTATTTTAGCGGATTTATAAATTTGTGCTATTGAAATATCACCTCAGTTTCAATGGGTGAACTAAGAGTCTATATAGTGAATATGGTACAACAATTAACATAATCTAATTTGGGCGAAGCAACAGTAAAACTGAGACCCAAACTTTCATTAAAAAATGCCTTTGAGCGCAATTTTTTGACGTCCATAAAATTGAGTTTTTCATCCCTAAAACTGGGTAATTGTATGATTTTCTCCATTTTGATTTCGACGCAATTAACATAATTGAATTACGAGGCCCGAAAGTTACAAAACAATCACCAAGGATTTCTAACCCAAACTAGCACGCCAGTCATGACACCGATAGAATACTTGAATGACATATCCAGTTGTCTCGCTAAAAGCATCTCTCCGCACTCTTCACATTGCAAAAAATGATACCTTGATCCGACATTGTATGACCAACTTATGAGTCGGTGAAATCACGCTAGGCAACATCTAAACCTGCTTTGACAAGGTGATCGATTAGCATTTTCTATTTCACTCCCATATGCAAAATTCTCATTTAATAGCAATTGTTTTAATTTAAAACTATTTAATTAAAGTTCTATTTTAATTTAAAATTATTTCAATTTAAAAAACATTTAATTTTAAATTCATATGAATTGAAATAAATAAATTAAATATGATGCAAAGACTAAATGACTTGGACAAACGTATGGGAATTATTGTATAAGGTTTTAAAGCTTATGTGGAGGGGAGGGCCCATGGCCCACGTGCCCCCCTCCATGTTCCCCTTTTTATAAAAATGCATGCCCTTTCTAATACTTAAACAACTCAAACACCAAGTTCATCGATGTGTTCGGGGCAGTTGCAAAGATGAGCACCAATTTCAAGAAAATCGAAGTTACATTGCTTTTTGGGTCGCGTTGATTTTGGTTAACATTTGGATTGATGAAGCCTGAAGATGGAGGGGGCATGACCCATGACCCCCTCCATGTGTAAAACCTTGTTCTATGGAGTGGAGGGAGAAAGAGTGTGTAAAACCTTGCGCTATGGAGTGGAGGGAGAAAGGGAGTGGCATGCTACCCCTCTTTCCCCCTTCTACTTATCATGATTTAATTTAAACTACCTTTAACATGGGCCAAGAAAACGTTAAGGGAGGAGAGGGATCATAATCCTCCTTGTTTTTAATCATTTTTTTATAAATATTTTAATAATAATGCCTAAGTTTGAGAGGTAAGGTAGAGTGGTGATTGGGGACCAACCCCCTTTTAACTTTTATTATTATTATTAAAATCATTTGTTACGAGGAAAAACTCTCTATGGTTAGGGGCAAACCACAATAGATGGAAATGACTGCAGAAATCAACTCTATTCTCAAGTATGATATATAAACAAATATGCTAGCAAGACAAGATAAAAGGGCTTACCTTGTCTAGACGTTCGATGAAGTCCATCGTTGAGCACTTGACCCAAAGCAATATACCTGCAACTAGTCCTCAACAACCAAGCAACACAATAATATGGTGATAATATATGATGTTAGCACATTCAATAGCATAATCCATTGACATTCATAACAAATACGCCCATGAAATAATAATTCAAATATTTGCAAGATGTCAATTGGACAAGAAAAGAGTATTTCTATTAAGATATAATCAATAGATGTGAATAAGTTACAGACTTCCGTGTCGACATGGTTCGGAACCGAGAAACTAAGTTCCTTCTAGTTGAACCTCCACCAAAGGTAAGCTCATTTAAGAGATACAATGGAGTTCTCACTCAATAAGGGAAGAGCTTGGGGGTTGAACAATGTGTTCAGACTTAAAGGACAAAGGGATGCAGACTCAATGTGAAGTGAACAATTCCTCCAGAGTAACTTTGCACTCAAAGTTGAATTCTTTCTCCTCTTTTCCATAGCTCGGAATTGGCCCATTTATAGCCTCGGAAGTGGAACTGAAGGGTCGAGTCAGAACATTTCCAGTATATGGAAGGCCAAGGATCATTGATCTCCTGTCGTTACATGGAAACCCGACACCATTTTTCACTTTTGGGCACATTTCCCGATGTACATGGGATGTGGTGGTGCAACCTCTGTATATGCATGTTGTATAGTAGGCAAGGTGCGTATGTGTGGAAAAATTTGTATTTTTAGCTCTGGGATTTACAAAAAAGGATTAAAAGTCTGCATGGGGAAATGGAAAAAGGCCTTCTATGCAAGATTGCATGGGGTGAGGAAAATCTTGCTATAGCATATGCCCCCCTAATGTGTGAGGTTAGAGGAGTATCTGTGATGACCGAAATACATTATAAAAACCCAGAAGTGGAGTGATGGGGAACCAAACGGAAGAACTAGTTTCTCATTACAATCTGCACTGAATTTGCATACATGGCTGCCAATTTGAATTAAATTGTAGATCCATGTGAAAATATACCAAACAACTGTCTGTGGCCATGAATAGGCAAATACAAATGAGGTTATATGCCAAAGGTTTCCATAGTCACGAACAAGGCCCAGTAGAACCATTCTCAAAATCAATCTGAAGATATCTGTATACAATGGAGTACAATCTAATCTCCCATAATCACTGAAGTCACACAGGTATTGATCCAATGAAAAGGTATCAATAGCTTAGGAAAGTTGTGGCCACACACTGATGTTTTCAAGTCTTCTACACAATCCACCAAAGGTGTAAGTCTACATCGTGTGAATAAAGGAATTGAGGTCGAACACAATGAGACTTCATTTGATTACCGATCATTGAGGTATACCACTAACAAATGTGAGATATCCTATCGATGATGAAAGTAGGTATCAAGGCATCGAGTACATTCTTACAAGTGTGAATAAAGGAGCCAAGGTCAAACACTTGAAGAATCCATCGATCATGAGACATTGATGTATTCTCAACTATCGATGGTGAGAGAACTTGCCACTAATGACTGCAAGCCTCTAGGTACTCATAGGACTTTAGGTCTTGTTTCCACAATAGATGAGTTGAAGTCAATGTAAGGAGACCCATTGAAAGGAGATCATTAAGGTATCTCTCATCATTCAGCACGAGGTACAAAGCAGGAGCTTCATGATTTGGAGGAAATTGGACGAAGAACGTGTTCACAAACCAACGACCCTGTGCATCTTTCGCGTGTGCCAAGTGCAAGAGGTACACGAAAAAGACCCTCTGAATAGAATCCAATGAGGAAAACTACTGACAAAGGCAAGGAAACCACCAATAAGGCTAATGGCATCCAAGACACTGCACAAATCCCAATGTGTGAATAGATGTCTTTTCGTCAAACACAAGGGAAACCACCCACTCAACGACCAATGATGAAATCTCGACTGTTGGGTTCAAGGTTACCTACCAATGAGGAAAGTAGGACCAGGGTGTGTAATAGGACTACAACATCATGTTATTCTGAGACAAATTGAGGGTATGACCGACATGCAAAGTCAAGAGTTCTGAGGAATGGCCGACATAGGTTGATAGACATCCTTTGAACAAGAGCATGAGACATATGGAAGACTCTGGCAGCATAGAATCAATGATGAAACCATGAGATGCATGAGGCATCAATCAAGTTCTCCATAGGGACTGGAAGAGTAACCAGTCAGTGGAGAAAACTCTCTGTAACGAGCTCAACTTCCTAAGGCCATGCTAACCCAAAATTATGATGACAAGTGGACTCAATAACTTTGTGCTCTATTCAAAGGTGACACGACTGCTGCCAATATAAGATAATATTTCCCTCCTATGATCTTTTTTTTTGTTTTCATAGTCAAATGAATGCTATGATACAGAAGAGGAAACGAGTGTCACAAGTAGGAAAAACTAGTTCCAGCAGTGGAACATACCTATGCTCAATGGAAGGAGGTGCATGTGGGAGATGGACACTAGGGTGAATGTTCCCTCCTGGGTATAGGGTGTCAAGTTGCAAAGGATATAAATGAGGCTCTGCTTGGTTGAGGATGCAAAATTGTTGAGGCAAATGGTTTATAACGCAAAGCGAGAACTGGAAATAAGCTCAATATTGCAAGCAAGGGCATGAGATGCAATCACAAATTAACGCCAAAAAATGTCATTTTTCATAATCTTAGTCTACTTGGTGTGAAAAAGGGATAAACTTGTACCAAATAAATGTACTTTCAAATCTAATTTACGAGTGTGAAAGAGACAAGTTCACTCGACAATATTTTCTCTTTTTGAAAACGAGTTGGAAAAGAGCTTAACTAAGACTCACGACCTTTCAAGTCAAATTTAACGAGTGTGAAAGGGACAAATTCACTCGGCAATATTTTCTCTTTTTAGACGAGTCAGAAAAGATTTTAAATCAGACTCGCTTGGGAGTTTCTAGGAAACATGTCATGGGGGAGGCCAAGGCTCCCATGCTAGACTTCTATGAAATGTTAGTATCTTACGAATAACCGACACAAGCTTGGGAAAACCCAAAGCTCTCCAAGTCGAGGAGGATAAAGTGATAGTGGTGGTTACCATCTCCATGATATATCAGATAATGTCTCTTACTTGAAAGGACATGGGAGGAGGCATTGGATACCACATAATACCATCCCAATCACATGGAACTTCTCCAGGACTTGGAGGGAGAGTACTCGAGGAGAGTAAAATTCTCTCTTGTTCAGAAGGTGCAGTACTAGAAATGCTAATGACATGGTATAGAAGGTATAGAACTAGATTTAGAAAATCGGGATCGACCGAAAATTGTATCGGTGTGACCACTTCTTCAACCATTGGTTGAATAGGATGTGAGACAACAAGTTCAAGAGATGCATCACCTCCAAAACTAGGAGTGGTGTCGGTCAAAGATTGCATCGACACTACCGTTGGTTGAATAGGATGTGAGACAACAAGGTCAATGGATGCATCATCCCCTAAAGGAAGAGGAGTGTTAGCCAAAGATTGCATCGGTATGACCACTATATCAACCAAAGAAGAAACAGAGTGTGGGGAAACCACCGATGACTTAGAACCTGAAGGGCCCTCAAGTGAGAACCATGCTTCCGGTATCCCGACAGTAGCAGGACATAAACAAGTAAGGTTATTTCCTTTGCAAGTCCTGCAAAGGAATCTGGCCTTACATCTAATACATCTAGGCTTCTCAATCGTATGAATTCCCCCAGCACAATTTACAATTGTTGGCGACATGCTCTCAGCGTGGCTAGTAGAGGTTGGAGGTTCATCCCCCACATGATGTACAGAGGTTGGAGATGTGATATCTATATGACTCGTGGCGACTAGAGTGATGCCCCCAACATGACTAGTAGCAGCTGGTTGCTGGTCTTCAACATGAATTGCAGAGGTTGTCGACCAATCTCCAACATGACTAGCAAAGGTTGGTGATATCATGCCAGTATGAAACGTAGTGACTGGACTTGTGGTGGTAGTTGGTTGTGTCATTTGAGACCAAGTTTCTGGGAAAGACTAGTTTTGAGAAATTGTAGGCCAAGAAGGGTATTGGTATACACCATGGCAATGATCGGCAAGATAGAATCCTCCTCCATACTGATTCATAAAGGGGTGTAAGGGCATCGACACTTAGGAAACCACTTGTGAAGAGAAAGCAACATGACAAGGGTTACTCATGTGAGGATATATGTTTCCCCCAGATGAAGGAACTTCTTGTAGGGGGTTTCCCATACTATAAATTTGACTCCCCCCAGATGAAATACCCGAGAACAGATGGACATCCGTCGTGGGAAAAGAGTTCGTAGGAAATGACATAGAGGAAGAAGGATAGGTGGATGGAGTGTAATAAGTAGAATGACTGCCGTTTTGAGCACTTGCTCCTGGAAAAGTGGATTCTTAGGAAGGAAGATTCCAACCTCCTACCGTAAGAGTTGTTTGAGGGATATGACTCCCACCAAACAGAGAGGGAGAATAAGGAGGCATCATTCCCCCAGACCCAAAACTTGGATTTGCATAAGGAGACGAGACAGAGGATGGAAAGTGCGAAGACATGTCTGGCATACCATGAGAAAAATGATTAGAGACCCAAGGAATTGACTGAGTATCATAATTTTTCATACCATTATGAAATGCGGACTGATTCGTCCCCATGAAATGAGTGAATGTCATGGGGGAGGTAGCAGTAAATGAGGAAGCCAAAGGAACTCCATTATCCATGATAATGAAAAATCGACATGCAGTATAAAATCCTAAGGTCAACTAGTAATCAAAGAGCACACCAAAAATAATCAAACGACCAATATGCACACAAAAAAGATAAAGTGGTTGAAAGGGGCCTCCCTCCCTAAAGTAGGTAGGCCTCACCCAAGAGGGGCTTGAGACTCCCTGCTAAAGATCGGAGGTAAAAAAATCAGTTATAAGGCTCCTCGTGGTCTTAACAACCAGTCGATCAAATCCCCTCGGAGAGGTAATCCTCCATAAAGGATGTGTGTTGTATGACCCTTATCTGACCCAGGGTACCTGCAGAATAACCCCTGCAAGTAACCTATGTGGCACCTAAGTCAAGTAACTAAGCAACCATTGTATAACCGATGCACAAGTGAGTAGTCGTAAGTCAATTCCACCATATGGGCAGGGAAGCAAAGCCCGAAACCTTAAAATCACTACCTCTCACGGAGGTAAGGGCACTAGAAAGATCCCCAGATACGAATATATCCCCATAAACATCTCTGACACTAAGAAGGCATCAGGGGGATATCCCTTCAACCGACCTCGTGTGACCTTGTGATTAACTCCGGTGTAAGCGGAGCCTCCTAATCTTACTAATTATATAATGGATTTCTCCACTCTCTTAGTCAAACACATATGTTGATTTAATAGCCTTGGAGAAGTTTACTCACAAAATCCTATTCCAAGGCACTAAATCCTAAGCTAGTTTGTGCACCCTAGAAAATAATATCATTACTAATCAATTTTAAATTATAGCGTTAATTTTAATGGCCGTGCTTACTCAAAAAGGTGTGGTCGTGAAACTAGTGATGTTATCACTAAACAAGTAAAGTAAATGAATATGAAACAACACAAAGTCCTAACTTCAATTTCCAATGAATGATATGCTTCTTTAAAAATGCAATTTTCAATTCAATTCTACAATTCTGAATAAAAATGCAATCTTTCTTTACATGCACTAAGATAAATGACAAAGAATCAAAAGATCAAAATGCCAATCAATGTAAAATGCCTAATATTTTTGTATTTTCAATATAAGAAAAATGAAAATGCATGGACTGAACAACAACTTGATATATAAAGACTCTACTATGTATAGAAAGAGACAACTCAAGTAGGATACCAAGGAGAAAAACACCCAACCCAATGTACAAGGAAAATCAAAATGAAAAGATGATGAGAAAGGCACCTCCCAAAAATTCAACCAAAGACAGGTTTCTTGTCATCCCACAGGCACTTAACAGTCACTGCAGAGACCCAAGCAGACTCAGAAATCATCAAAACCTACCCAACAACCACCAAACCCATTAAACAAGAAAAAGAGGTTGGTGTACATGACTGTTCAAGGGAAAAGCGTGTATGTACGCATCTTGTAGAAGGACATCATGTGTATTTACACGACTGTCAAGCAAAAACCCACGTATATGTGTCAAAAACGCAGCTAGGCTAAGGAGAAGGATGAAAGACTTAGACCCAGAGTGAACAGAGATTGTCAAGCAAAGAAGTGAGAAGAAACTCAATATGAACGAGATCAATCTAAGGAAAAAAACACTCCAAACCCCTAAAAAAGAAGATTATATCCCCAGTATGGTCGCCAATTCTATTACGAGGAAAATCTCTCTATGGCTAGGGGAAAACCACAACAGATGGAAATGACTGTAGAAATCAACTTTATTCACAAGTATGATATATAAACAAATATGCTAGAAAGACAAGATAAAAGGGCCTACCTCATCCAGACGTTCGATGAAGTCCATCGTTGAGCACTTGACCTAAAGAAATATACCTGCAACTAGTTCTCAACAACCAAGCAATGCAAGCATATGGTGATAATATATGATGTTAGCACATTTAATAGCATAATCCATTAACATTCATAACAAATATGCCCATAGAATAATAATTCAAATATTTGCAAGATGACAATTGGACGAGAAAAGAGTATTTCTATTAAGATATAATTAGCAGAAGTGAATAAGTTACAGACTTATGTGTCAACATAGTTTAGAACCGAGAAACTAAGTTCCTTCCAGCTGGGCCTCCACCACTTCAATCCTCCACCAAAGGCAAGCTCATATAAGAGAGACAATGGATTTCTCACTCAATAAGGGAAGAGCTTGGGGGTTGAACAATGTGTTCAGATTTAAAGGACAAAGGGATGCAGACTCAATGTGAAGTGAATAATTCCTCCAGAGTAACTTTGCTCTCAAAGTTGAATTCTTTCTCCTCTTTTCCATAGCTCATAATTGGCCCATTTATAGCCTTCAAGTTGAATTGAAGGGCCAAGTCAGAACGTTTCCAGTATATGGAAGGCCAAGGATCATTGATCTCCTGTCGTGACATGGAAACCCGACACCATTTTTCAATTTTGGGCACATTTCCCAATGTACACGGGTTGTAGTGGTGCAATCTGCATATACACATGTTGTATAGCAGGCAAGGTGTGTATATGTGGAAAAAATTGTATTTTTATATCTGGGATTTGCAAAAAGGGATTAAAAGTCTGCATGGGGAAATGTAAAAAGGCCTTCTATTCAAGATTGCATGGGGTGAGGCAAATATTGCTATAACATCATTCTTTCCCCCTCTCATGAAATTATTCAAAATCATAATCAAACCAAGCACTATCACTTGAAACCAAGCTTTCATGAAACTATTGCCCAATGATTTGATCTAACTCAGCATGTTGTTTGACGACAATCCAGAGATAGAGCCTAGGCTCAGATATTACAATAACCACTTGCATGAAGAACTTAAAAGAATGTGCACCAACAAGATCACTTGAAGAATTCTCATGATAGGCGCTAGTTCTCTCTTGACGAAGTTCATAACTTAACCCCTACTTACACTGACGAGTTTCATAACTCGACCTCTGATTCACACCGAAGGAGTTTGTTCAAACTCCTCTGATGCAAATTGACGAGGTGTAAATATGATTGCCAATTATTTGGTGTCACTTTACACTCGTTCACTTAATTTGTAAACCTGGGGTTTAGTTTGTATTTATGAGACACCCAGTGCAGTATGCACAGAATGAGGGTTTCTACCACACTATGCAATTTAACCAAAAGAAATCAACTAAACTACGCAATGAAAAGATGAAGTCACAATGCTTACAACCCCCAACCCTGCTAGTGGTATCTCTCCAGGTTAGGTCTCTGAGCTCTCATAACCCTGCCTCTTTGTATGTTCACCTAGCGGGGACCAAGTACAGTTATTTTACAACACACACACACAATCGAAAGGAACTATCTAATATATTCTAATCCACATGCTAAAAGCAAACTATTATTAAATCAATGCATCCAAATCAGATCAGCAGACTTTAAAATTCCCAACTCATAGTTTTTCTTATGACATTCAGACTTTATTACAAATAGAAAGTGCAAACCCAGATTTAATATATGATATCAAAATAAACAAAGGATGACAACAAAATCAATAATCTGTAAGAATATAGTCTTAACAATCCTTAGTCATCATTCTTCAACAAATTGCAGTTGGCCATTGTGCATCCCGTGTCCATCCTTCAACATGTATTCAACTCAAAAAGAAAATTAACATAAACTAACATCTATCTAGAAGCTAGTAACTAATAATTATATGCAAAAAATTAAACAACACAGAGCCATACATGTGAGTGGGCTCAAGCTCACAGGTAGGCATGTGCTTATACTTGATTAAATCACCGGCAAAAGATCATAATAACACTCATAAACAACAGTCTTATATTAAGACATCAAAGTTCAAAACAACTCTTATAAAGTCTTTCTCTCACACTTAAATACCCCTGGCTCATGAGAGTGCTCACACACATATATATATATACAATAGATAGTTCTAACAACTCTAAGTATAGAGCGACAATCCCCTAGGATACTGGGAAATGGTTCAAAACATACTATATGCCTCTATTTGATGATTTGCTCAGTTCCAAGGGCTTGGTATTTGAGCCAATTGTTTATTCCATTTTCCTAGGTTTCACGGTCTATTCGTTGATTTGACACATGCTTATGTACCTGTTTCCATTCTCCAATTTTGTCATGTGCTCATGGTGAATATGTTGAGTATCTCATTTAATACTCATGATCATACATTAACGACCTCATGTTGATATCCCTTTAGTGCTAAAACTGATTATTTAAATGTTGTTACTGATATACATTTAAGTGTTAGCTTATGCACTCAAAGTATTCACATGCTGTAATATTCACGGACATACTAAAGATGTTACGATGATATCATCTTAGTGCTGAAATGATATTGAATACTTGAGCTGATATGTATTAAGTGCCAAAATTATATACTTAAAGTATTCAAATGTTGGAACCTTGTTGAAGCTCGTGGCATATGCTAGGAATAAAAATAGTAATTTCCTTTGATTTTACGTTGGATATGTTGAGTCATGTTGATTTTAATCTTTCAATTATGATATATCTTGTTGCTGGAGATATTAATTAATATGTTGATTTATAATTTGTGGCGTATGTTGGAAATATATTCATTTCCTTCAAGTTGATATACATCTTCTTAAAATACTCACAGTGGCACCTGCAATTCTTCATATACCTAGAATACTTGGACTTTATAATCATATTTAGCTTTAAACATCACACGTGGTTCTAAGCTGCTACATGCTTGATTCTGTAGCAATCTTGTACAGGCCTGATTTCGTAGTAGGCTGATTTGAAAATATGGAAACCCCACAATTGTATAATCTTTTAATGACTCTGAATCTGTGGCAATGGATGTGAAATGAACCTGATTTGAAGAATATGTGAACTTTTAAAGAAAAACCATGTAACGAATTGTCCACACATGAGCTGCCACTTCAAAAGTAAATACAAAACATGCTACTTCCCCTAATGTTAATCAGAAATCCAATGAAATACTAAGAAATGCAATTGGAAAACATCTTGAGCCTAAATCCTACATATGAGCATTAAAATGGATAAGACAAGGTTATATGTAAATGATAAAAGGTTAAAAGGAAGGAAAAGAAGATGTCAAATGATGGTAATTCTATGTCTCATCATCTCCCCCAAACCGAATATGTTGCATGTCCTCATGAAACCATGTTGCTTCACAACAACCAAGCTGTAAGGACACACATTGAATTATGCTTCTTTTTTTTCGATGCATACCAACCAAATTTTTGCTCACTGTAATGGCTCCCCTTCGAAGCATAGATCAAGTCATGGGGTCTCCTTCAAATTTGCATAAGAGAATAGGGTAAGTGGACACAATACTATAATGTTTCCTTTGTTGTCAATTAGGTTTTCTTGCCAGTCTGCATATGCCCAAAGTACTTGTGATGGTCTAAGCTTCCATGGACCACCCTACAAGAGGCAATATGTATCAACTTGATGTATCCACAACAACTAATAAATGGCCTATTTCCGAGCAAAACATGCCAGAAGAAGGTATGAAACATGAGTGTTATCATCTTTGTAGTTGTGGTTGCCAATGAAGAGGCTAGTAGCATAATTGATTCTTAAATACTCTATTGGCATTATATGTGGTGCACAACATCCTATGAATTATGAATTTCACAACCCAACAAGTGTCTTTGTAAAATGTACACAACATGCAAGAAATTATTTTCAATCCTCATACCATATGTAGTGTATCCTCTAATGAATCTCGGCTTGATTTTTGCTTGATGGTTCTTGTGGGGTACATGTTCATTTTCTTGTCTTGTCCATATCAAATACTTATTATTATTTTTATCTGTTGTTGGTTCTTGTGGAGCAACAACAGTGTGTTCCTTTTTCTTCTTTCGCTCCTGTTGTTGGTTCTTGTGTGACAACAACAAGACCTTCTATTATTTACATATTTGGCATCTTCATATGTATCTTTGACTTTGGATCCCCATTGTCACTTTCAAATCGTTGTCTTGGATTTTTTATATTCTCTCTCCCGTGATTCGTTAGAGTATCCAATTCTAACAAAACCACTATTCTTCATATTGAGCCAGCTAGACTCAATACATCAATTAACTTCAATAATTCCAAGACATTTTCAAGACCACTATTAACTCATAAGAACCAATGTGAATAAATATCCACAACTTTTCATGTTGGAAGAAAACATGCACATATAAATAAAGGAAAGTTTGAAAGCCTTCTTCTTGGCCCAATACCAATTTTTTACTAGAACTACCTCTGCACCTCTTTGCTAAGACGTTGGGCCCACACAAATTGCAACAACTAAGCACATCATTGTGTCAAATAAATTTTATCTAAGTAGGGTTTCTTGATGTTGGTTCTTGTGTAGAAACATCGATGCTTGATGTAGCAACACTAATGTCCTTCCTTGAACAACTTATGGTCCTCATTTTGGGACATTTAGGGAGGTGTTAGAATGGATTTAAATTGTGGAAGTGGAGTAAGATGATGTCATGGTTAAGATGAAGTGGTGAAGGTTTTAGGTTGAACAAGGATATCGATGGTATGGGCATGAAAAATGATGGCTTGGTCCTAGAAGGTAAAGGTGATGGTACCCCTCTCCCCCAAACTGAAGACTTTTTATGTCCTTGAAAAAATAACAAATGATAAGAAAGTAGGATAGAAAAGAAAAGAGGCTTAAGTGGTTTTCCAAATAAAAATCTAAAGTTTACAATGAATATGATAAAAAAATAAAAAGAAGAAGCATGCATGCACCTACCTAAGAAGTCCATGAACTTTGCAACAATCATATGATTTTCTATAGCAGGTTCTTCACAAGTTCCCATGGAAAAGAGCAACATCTTTGAGAATCTGTACCAAGGACTATCAACAAAATCTCCTTCTGGTTTTGAGATATCTACATGAATCTTTGAGGAAAGACCATTTATGCAACAACTTACTCTACTACGTGTTCTTGTGGAGTGAAAGTATCTTCCTCTTAGAGAATTCCTTCAACTAATTTCTTTATTGTTAGTTCTTGTGTGGCAACAATAGATCTTTTTGAGGTTGGTTCTTGTGTGGCAAAAATAGATCTTTTTGAGGTTGGTTCTTGTGTGGCAACCTCAGGGTTAGTAGGTGTTGGTTCTTATGTGACAACACGTATTTCTTTAGCAATCTCATGGTTGGTTCTTGTGTGACAACCACAAGGATGTTAGGTGTTGGTTCTTGTGTAAAAACACATATTTCTTCTCTTTTATGATCTCCCCCCTATAGTTGGTTCTTGTGTGACAACCATAGGGATTATCGGTACTGGTTCTTGTGTAACAATACCAACATTGTCCTTAGAACTTTGTTATTTTTGCTGCTTCTGTAGCAAGGGTGGATCTGTGAAGTACTAATAAGGAAAAAATCATACTACAATGTTCATAGCACATGGTTAAATGTTTTATAATGAAGGAGGTGTGCTAGATAAGATTAGTGGCGGGAAAATAGCGAAGAAAAAAACTTTTATTGTATTGGTAGAAACAAGCTCCATTTATTCAACAACTATTGAAATTGGAAAGGTAGTTTGGCATTGTAAGTGAGCCAAATTACTGTATTGGGTGCATCAAGAGTGGGTGGAGCAGAAAGTTATGGAGGTCTTGTGGAGGAAGGAAGTGGCATGAATTTGTGATGTGATAGAAATGGTTACATGAATTATATTTTGAGGAAATTGTTGGCTTTCAAAGTTAACCACATAGGCGAATAAAAATTTATTAACTTCAGGAGGAAATTAGCTTTGAGCTGGGAAGAAGAAAAGGCATGGGTATATTGTGGTGTTGGTGAAAGAGTATGATGAACATTATATCTTTGTAGCAGTGGCATTGTTGTTGTAGCAATGGGACTTGACTTCTATATTATGGGTCTTTAGTTTGAAAAGTAGTTCTTCAATTGTCTTGTTCTCTGTCCATCTGAAAAGTCTTGATGTTGGTGTTGGTCGACAACTGGACCAAACTTTAGACATAGCTCGTTGAAGAACTCAACATTACATGATAGCGCACTTGTTTTCATGTCTTGGTGACATGCCCATTTCATGAAAGTTTGTCCTTGAAAATCACTCATTTGTAGATTGACCTCCATGATCCTTCTTTGACCTGCAAAAACTCACATTTTTCTTGCAAAACAAGGTGATATTATGGACAAAAATAGATATGATGACTTTATTCCTCCAATAAACATCAAAATGATTGCATATAAAACAAATCTCTTAAAGGATTCATTGAAAAATTTTCATTGTTACCTGCTCAGGAGTGGTGCCCAGCCTAGACTACTTGACAATAATTTGATTATAAATTATTTGTCTGATGTCTAATAAGAGTGATTCCAAATCCAAATTAAAGTATATTCATAGGGCTATCTCTCATACAAACATGTTTGGAAATTGGTTTGAAATGATAAAAATGTTGAGGAACATGTTGTAGTACATCTCTATTCTTTATTTCCAACCTTGACCAACAATCATGGTTTTTTTGGCATAATTTTTCATTTGATGATAGATTGACTTGATTCCAATTGGAGATGAAAGTAGATTCTTG
This sequence comes from Picea engelmannii, assembly GCA_009831015.1. Taxonomy (NCBI): domain Eukaryota; kingdom Viridiplantae; phylum Streptophyta; class Pinopsida; order Pinales; family Pinaceae; genus Picea; species Picea engelmannii. The sequence goes on from ML834698.1 coordinate 30,414, forward strand.
TAGAAACAAGTTTTGCAAACTTGAAGAATTGATGGGTCAAATATACCAAAGAATGAACTAGGAAACAAAGTTGTATCAGTGTAGGATAGGGAATTAGTAATTAGGGCATATCTTTCTCGTACGATATCAAAATTAGATGATTATGTTGTAAATAGATTCATAAGAGGATACACCCTAGAAACAAGTTTTTAAATATCTATCCATTTAGTTACCGAAATTTGATTGTCCAAACTCTGTCCTTGGTGAGATTAGTGATCCCATATGCCACAAGAGTCTGATCAACAAGTTGTTTCGTCCAATTGATGATCTTGGTTTGTGTGAATTTTTATAGGTGTAAAGTTTTCAATGTCATAAACCCATATGCCAAAAATTGCAAATTCCCAGCTCCTAAGCTGTGTGATATGACCCTCGCAAGATCCTATGGTTAATGAAAAAATACATGAAGCAAGATTAAAATCAAATATCTAATTCAATCATGGTATAATGATATTGGGATCTTGACATAATCATCATGGGAATACGAAGTGTCACATTATCTCTAAGATTGATATAATGAGAGCCTGACATAACCACCGTGGGAACCACATAATGTCTCATTATTCGTGAAACAACTTCCACATTTTCCTCATGGCATTATGATTCGTGTATAATGATGGTTTAAACAGTTGATTGAGGAACACAACCATTATCAAAACAATGAGTAGTGTGCAGTTGTCAATATGCTAGGATCAAATGTTCTAGGTGTAGGGATGAGGTTGTTTTTCTAGAGTCTGTACTTAAGGCTTAGAAGTACAGTGTCTAGGCATCCGAAAGTGAGTAAGGGGTAGAGAAGGTAGAATTGTCAACCTTCGGCACAGGAAGCTAGGGTTGATTTCTAGGTTGTTGTCTAGCTTCCAACTATTCCTGGATGTTTATGTCCCTTTTAATCGTTGCCCACGAACGTTCCAGTTCAACCCGAGTAGTGGTTGTTTTAAGAATAGTATCAAAAATATTTAAGGCAATATGTGTTTGATCTGATAGTCCAGGTTGGATATTAGGTTGTCGTGTCACAAGGACAATCATAGAGGAATAGAGTGATTATAAAATCTCAATAATGTTTTAGATGTTGTCTCGATTTCAGTCATATAAAGGAGAGTTTATAGCTCCGGTAATGAAAACAGGGTGCAAACCAAAGGCCCTTTCCCATAAATGAGTTATATTTTAATAAATGTATATGAGATGTAAGAAAAACATTAAGTTGTCTATCATGTAAGGATCCTATCAAGGGAGAATCTCACTTATAAACAGAAGAAGGAAATAGATAAAGAAATAACCTAATGAAGCACAAAATATATATAGAAATCTAAAATGTTCACTGGTCTTATACCTGCTGATAACCGGTAAAGAGGAAAAATGGTAAACAATATAGAAAACTAAAATTTATTCACCATAGTAGAGGTTGTACTAAATTATAGTGAAACATTCATCAGATACATATATGAAATGAAATGAAATATGAAATACAAGGAAACAAACTCATAACACAGTCGTGACGGAATCGAGAATCTTTGGATTTGCTTTATATTAACTCTTGAGGGAGGAAAATCTCTATTATAATCGACCCAAAAAGGTCCAGCCCTTATTCCTTCCTTCCATTGTATATTTATACAGATTTACATATGATGGAATCTCAATCGTTCCAGGATTTTCAGTTACAACAAGAAGGAGATCAATCGCTTCATTTTATTTTTTTTATTTGTCTTTATTTGGTACCAAAAGCCTGCCCTCTCGCATGCTCGGTATAAGTGACACATTTTTTCCACCAGCCGAGATATCAACCTTGAAGGTTCCGCTTGACAATTGGCCTAAAAAATGTAACAATCTTTGACTAATTGCAGAAACCTTTCTTCCATTTGTCGGTCTAGGGTGTCAATTGCGCACAATTGCACACTTGGTTTAATCATACATTTATCTATTCGAACTATGTCTACCATAGTTACTTGTGAGATTTCAGCCGAATCTCTTTCTTCATTTTCATTTATATCAAGCGAGAGTTTCACCATATCCATTTGGCTCAGCGTCTCATCATTACTCTCGCTATCAATGCCTAATAGATTTCCATCTATGGAACCGAAAGCCTCTTCACAGGATTTCCTTACCTTTTTGTCTTGCAATTGACCTTCTGATATGCTGCGTTCCCATTCTTTCAACAAAATATTACCTCGGGTATGTTCTGAAATGGAAAACTTAGGACCTTTTCCCAATTCCCTGTTTGTTGTAGCTATTTCGGCCTCTTGAAATGTGACCCGACCAGCTTCTCTCTCTCTGACAGATAACTTTTCTAATACTTGATCAATAAGCAGACAATTGTCCCGAATCGTCTCTACCTTGGCAAGTAAACTTCCCTGGGCTGTAGAAAATCTGCTCCAAATCTCCATAGCCTAGGACTGGAATATCCCGATGTTTATAACTTGGCTTTCAGCTAACTCTAATCTAACCTGTAGCTACCCTATTAAGTATTTTTGTTGGCCCACCTATATCTAACTAGTCTGAGCTACCAGTTCTGCTTGTTCGAGTTTAGCTTTGAGAAGCTCAATTTCCCTTTTGTCGGCCATTCTTGCTTGCTCTATTCTTGCACTTGCTTGGTCCTAGGCAGCCTCCTCTGTTGTGGCTAGTTTGGTTTCTAAGGTTTTGATGAGGTGATTTTTTCGCTTCAGCTGATTTTTCAAAACCCCGACTGAAAATTGATTCGTCGTAGCATACGCCCCTAATGTCCCGGTTATTTCTGTAGCAAACTCTTCTTTTTTATTATCTTTCCCATCGGTCAACACCTTGGACTTATTAGCTGTTGATCCCTCTTCTTGATAGAATTATCTTTTTACCACATCTTTTCTCTTTTTATCAAAAAAGAACTCATTTGGCGGAAGCTCTTCCATCCTTACAGGTCTAAATTCTTCGTTAAAAATCCACCCTGTGTCTATGTTCCCTTGAGTTGACTGTAAGGGAGTAATGGAGGTGATGGGATCTCTGATTTTCTTAGCTGACTATCCTGGAGTGGTAACTGGATTCTGCTTCTTCGGTGGGTCGGGAGTTTTTATTTCTAGTTTCAGACTCTTAGTTTTCTCCTTCCTGTCCTGATGTTCTTTTGGCGTTGAATCTTTTGAGCCTTCGGCTTCTTTTTGTTGCACCTCTACTGTTATTGGATTTTCTCCCCGCAATACTAGGGGAAGACAACTCCGTCGATGTTATTGGAATTTTAAAACATCGGCCCTCTCTTCGGGTGCCAGGGCTTGCATCCGAGCCAACACCTCGGCGTAAGATCTCGCACCTTAGAAAATGTCATCCGAGGGCGAATTTTCATGTTCAAACCTTTTTAGCCCACAACTGGCTAAGTGATTACTTACGACCCTCTATGGATCATGCTTTTTGAATTCGACATGAACCAATTTCAAGTCCTCCAGGGATGTTGCCTCCGCTTTAGCATGCCCAAAATCTAATAAAGAATATGAATTTAAATGAATAGGAAAATGTGGGCATACCTTCTTAGAATATCCCTTAAGCTCCTTGCTTACGCCACCAATTACAGTTTGTCTGGAAACCTCACAGAAAGCCAGCCTATCGGGTATAAATAATTGTAAGACATTCAGAGGAACAGAAGTGCTAAAAACCCTGAGATATGAAAATTCTGCTTCCACGTACCAGTCAGTTATACTACTAAGATTTACCGCGATACCATCTGATATCCTGGGTGGCAGGTGGCCGAAGATAGTGACATGCAGCGGTACCATCACCCAGTTAAAAATTTCATACACAAAATCTGAGGCTTTGTCCTCCCACAGCTTTGAATGGTAGTCGTGGATGGGTTTAGCCTCCGATGGAGTCCAGCTCCAACTCATCAAGGGAAAAGGTATGAGAAAACACACGGCGTCCATGATATACACGGACATAAAGAATGAAGCAATCTTTCCACTCTCCCTTTGCACTCGATACTCTGTAACTCGACTGGTCAAACTATCAGATAGCATTTTAGCCCAGTCGAAGGAACAACCCTCGGTGACTGTGTAAATTAAGGGCAACCACTGAAGGAAACAATGTGTGGTGTCCTCTCTACCATATAGTCTGCAAGTCATCATAATGATATATTTGAATTGTGGTTCCAGAGAAGCTATCGAATATATACCATTACTGTCCTCCCTGAACTTCACAAGGTGTGAAACCCAATCTTTGATTAAACTAGACATAGTCTTGTCGTATTGCACACATTCCTTTTGTTTAAAATTCTCCAGGAATTCGGCATTGTAAACAAAGTTCAACATGGCTGGAAACTTGTACATAGTTTGCAATTGTTCGGGTATGAAAGTCCCAATGGTGACCCTCTGCTCGTTGATGATGGTTCTGGTTGGTACATCCACATGGTCTAATGCCCACCGGACCATATCGTAATAAGGGAGAAGACGTGGACTTGCTGCCACTTTATGCATTTGAGCCTGAACGACGATCTTATACTTAGTGATCAGGTTGTCTTTTTCATTTCCACTGGAATCATCCGAAATATCTACCAATTCAGACTGTAGAACCTCAGGAATATGTGACTAGGTCCTGATAGAGTCGACAATTCGAGGTGAAGTATCAGAAACATTGTCTGAACCTTGACCTGAAACCTCAACAGTGGCTTTAGACGCTTTTCATGGGGCCATGGCAGGGGATTCTACTTTGGCTCTCCTGCTATAACAATATGTATACATACAGAAATTAGTTCGCTCTAGAAAGGTTTGCTCTGCGTAGAATAAAAATGAAACATGTGACAACAAATAAAACATACATGCCTTTGACCATTTAAAGCTAGGTCGTCCTTAGGAACAAAACGATCAAATCGTTCTTAAGTTTAGCAATAAAAACCAAATCCTTACTTGTCGATTCGCCTCGTTTCCAATTAATGTCTTAGATTTTGACAGTTCGTAGTGGAAGTTGGCGTAGGGAAATTTTTAAATTTCCTCGTAAATTGTGCCTATTAATTTTCATTTTAGAACACTGGTAATGTTGGCTTAACTTAAATAATCGGGCCTTTTTGAATGTTTAATTAATCTTTCGGCACTCGCCTCATCGTGAGTTTTCACTTTAACCCTTTGAACCTCTAAGACCCGAGATTGTGATAATTAGCTTTGGTTAATACAAAACATAACCAAGATTAAGTGTTTAGTTAATTACGTTTTTATTTATATCGCAACTTTGCGACTTGTAGTTTCGAAGGTATAGCTTCCGGGAGGCTCGTATGCCGAGTTGTGAAATCGCGAGATCGCGACTTCGCGACTCGGAGCTTCGAAGGTATAGCTTCTGGGAGGCTCGTATGTCGAGTTGCGAAATCGCGAGATCGTGATAATATGATTTAATTAAATTGGAGGATAAGATCGGATTAAGTTTTTAATTACGTTTCTATTTTTATCGCGACTTCGTGACTCGGTGCTTTGAAGGTATAACTTTTGAGGGAAAATACGCCGAGTTGCGAATTCCCGAAGGAGCTTAACCGCGGCTAAACTTTTTACCTTTAACATTAACCCAGGTTACTAAAACAAGAATCTTGAGGTTTCAGCTATCAGGGTTATGACGGTAAGACTTTTGCAGCTAGAAAACACCGACACACAAAATCTCGATGATGTTTAACTACAGTTTAGAGTATTTTTACTCTCGGTAAGGATCTAGGTAACTTTTTAAAACTAGTTCACCGTTTCACCCCTCGGGACTTTTAAACTATGTGATCTATAACTCTCGACATGGGACATCCTGAGATTCAAAAGTAGAGACTCGTTGAAATGATTAAAAAATAAATCATGCCTTGAGAGCATGATAACCATCGCTTCTTGCGCGATGAGACTTCTGAGATTTTGGGAAAAATATGAAAATCGGCTTTCGATTTCAAACATTAAGATATGAAATTATAAACAGACTAAAAAAACAAAGGCGGCTCCAACATAGGCTCCAACTAGGGATCTTGTTTTCCTGCAAGACGGGAAGAACAGTAGACCACGTGCCATATATTGGGTAAATGGAGTTAATGGCTTTAATCCAACAAAAATGTTCCTTAGAACAGGATACCGAAGGGGAAATGGATTATGTCTTTTACCTTCGAAAAGCTTTCAAGACTCAAATACCTTTTAAACTCAGTTGTAGTCCCTTTCACGACTCTCTCCTTCCCATTACTGAATTTAGGTTTGCATTAAGACAATCAAAATAGTTCTAGAGGACCCAACAGATCTTGTGGCTATCAGCTTGCATCAAAAGAAGAAAATTATATGTTTTTAATTAGGAAATCTTGTTTGAACTTGTGATGTAGATCAGGTTTTAAAAAGAATTGGTTACCAGAGTAGAGTGATAATCATTTATAACAGCCTTATAGATATCTCAGATATTGCTTCACTACCAGCAAGCTTGTTCAGTACCTCGGTGAAGTTATCTGGCCCTTTTTACTGAATTTCCTTTCACCACTTCAGAACATATTTATGCATTTAAATGCTGAGACGAGGGCAATCATTTCTGAATTTCCTTTTATCGTCTCTTGGACTAGATGGGGGAAATCATTTTTGAATTTCCTTTCACCACCTGTCTTATAATTTTCTTTTTTAGAGCACGAAGATGGGGGCAATCAGTTTATATGAGGGCTGATATCTGTGTAATATTTTGCATTATAGGTATATCAACTTACTTTGATTACTCGGTACCAACCTTTCCTTAACTTTCACAACACCTTCGTTCGCAGGGAGAAAGGGAAAAATTATTTTTTTGGGGTGTTCTATTTGAGCAAGCCTCAATCCTCCAAAACTGTTGAAAAACCTAGAAAAGTTAGGATCACTTAAGCGTCACTTTGTTTAGCAGGGGATAGAAGAGTTGTGAAGACTAGCTTACTTTTCACAATCTGCTTTGAAGCTCTTGAGGTTAAAACATAATCTCTTTTCCCTACGTATGCTAAACCGGAAAGATGTTGGCTTTTCAAAGGTAAACCAGAAAACAGAAAAGGATGACAGATGGAGAGCTATAAACTGATAAACAGAGGTCCAAAAACCAAAACTGACTCTTGAAAATCTTTTTCGGGGGCACTTTACTTTGAGTAACTTGTTTATTTCGTCTGATTCTTTCATAAATGATTAACCGTGGATATGTTCTTTTATTTATTAGTTCAGATGATGTTGATGTATCTTATGAGCTTATCTTGGTTTTCTTTGATAGCCCTTCAGAACAAGTCTTTTAGGAAATCTTACCTTTACCTTACCATTTCATTTTCTTCTCAAACTATCAAAAATCCTTTATATCACATGTTTAAGGGAATTTATTTTTCGATACTCGACTTTCTGTGTACCTCTCCTGTTCATTATGTTTGCAGCTGGAAACCTGTAAAAAGGCAAATATGAAGTTTATCGAGGCTTTTTTAAAGGTGTCGATAATTTACGAAAAAGAAAAGGAAATCAAAATAGCAATGCGTAATGAAAAATATATACATATGTAAAAAAAAAAAAAAAAAAAANATGCTTCAGGTAACGCCCGTTTACAGGGGCGTTGAGGATTTCACCGTCTATATTTTCTAGCAGGAAAGAATTTTTTTCCTTCGATAGCCGAGACTCTGAACGGCCCGTACCAGAGGTGATCGAATTTACCATGTTTCGATGTTTCTTCCTTCCTTGCATCCCACCTTAATACTAAATCACCTGGGAGGAAATCTCTGTCTTTTGCCCTTCGGTTGAATAATTCCTTCATGTCATCTTGATACTTCTGCAACCTTTCATCTACTTTGACCATGTGTTGTTGAACCTCGATTAGTTGGTTTATCCTCCTGGTGAGATGATTAGGTTCTTCTTTCTGATCTTGCCATAATTTCATCACTAGTAAAGCTAAATTTATAGGTATCACCGCGTTTGTCCCATATACCATCTGAAAATGGTACATGCCGATAGACTTTTTAGTGCCTATGCGGTTTTCCCACAAGGCGTACTTTAAATGTACATGCCAAGACTTTTTGTTTTCATCCAACACTTTCTTAATTATATTGATCAAACTCTTGTTAGACGACTCAACCAATCCATTTCCTTGGGGGTAGTACATTGTAGAATGGTCAAGAATGATATTATACTTTTGGCAGAAGCTAATCATAGCAATAGATTTGAAATCTTGGGCATTATCCGTGACTATCTTTCGGGGGCAGCCAAATCTTGACAAGATATTGTCTTCTAAGAAATCTATTACCATCGAGTTAGTTGCCCTTTTGGTTGGAATAGCTTCCACCCATTTAGTAAAGTAGTCTGTGGTAGTTAAGATCCACTTGTGTTGGGCACTAGAATGTGGATTAACCTCTCCTATAAAATCTAGCCCCGATTGTTGAAAAGGGGCTTCAGTTTTGACCGGAACTAGAGGTAGCATTGGGATTTTATGTTTGCCTGCGAATAGATGACAAGGGTTACAGGCTCGGAATTTGGCGTTAATGTCTGAGAAAAAAAATTCCCAGTAATACCCAGCCCTCAGAATTTTGTAAGCTGTGGCCCTCCAAGCGTGATTTCCTCCACACACTCCTTCGTGAAATTCACTTATAACCCTTTCTGTTTCTGATTCAACTAAGCAGATTAACAAGAAATCGAGTGGGTCTTTCCAATATAGTTGATTTTCAGCAATACAATACTTAACTGCATGAAGCTTTAAAGTCCTGGATTTTGATGGCGATAGTTCACTTGGGCATTTTAGAGTCAGCAGGTAGGATAGTATGTTTTTGTACCATTCTGATGATATGAAATTCTCCTCGATCTTAATTGCACTTGTTCATTCATCAAGCTCGTTTATGTTCATGTCTCCCTCACCTTCCTGCAGGCAGTTTATATCCAGAGCTCTGAGATTTGATTCAGCCAAAAGTTTCGCTAGGCCTTGTCCCTTTATCAATTTAGTAGGTTTGATTTCCAGGTCAAATTCTTGAATCTCGGAAAACCATCGCCTGTTAAGAACCAAACATCAATATAGCATAGAAAAACCTCAGGAAAAGTACTCAACGCCTTGAAAAAGAGATAATTTCAGATAATAAGCCTCTTCGAGGGGGAAACCTCCTTTTACCCCACTTAAATGTTCAAGTACAAGA
>ML834698.1:71612-98490 GCA_009831015.1 Picea engelmannii
TTTGGCCTTTGTTTCAAGTACACATAGGAAAATATAGTCTATCGAATGGATAACATGCTAGGAAATAGGCAGAGGCCTTACAAGATTTATGTTTATGCCTTGGAAGTGTGAAGGGACATGATCCAGATGAGCTCATAGTGAGTCATGTTAGATCTATGGGTCTCACTCATCCTACTAAACATGTGGTTGATTTTGAAGAAGAAAGGTTCAAAGGAGTTTTTTTTTATGAAGAGGTGTTACATAATTTTCTTAATGATGCTGCTAGACAATAACTACAATCTGAGCAAGAAGAAATGAAGAAGTTTCATCAATATCAATTTCAAAGGTTTTTTCAAGAGGATCATAATAAATTAATCACCAAAGAGCAAGAGAAGGTCAAGAAAGCAGAGGGATTGGAGAAAAAAATATTGAAAGCTAATGAGAAATATTAGAGGAAACAAGCTGAAGAAAAAAGATAAAAGACTAGTTGAGGAAGATAAGGCACATAGAAGAGAAAATGAAAAAGCAACAATTGAAGAAGAATCTAAAAGACTAGCTGAAGAAGTTGAGGCCCAAAGAAGAGAAAATGAAAGAGAAACAACTGAAGAAGAAGCTAAAAGAATAGTAGATGAACAATTGGGATGGAAAAATCATAAATAATTGAGAGAGACCTAAGGCATCCCATCGACTGCTAATTTGGGCATAATAAACATTTCGCCTCAAGAATACACCCCTCTTATTGTTATCCCAGGTAATTTGACCTTTTCTTTGCAAATAATTAGTTTTTAGGTCGTTTTCGTGGTTGTTGGAGACTATTACTATGATGACATAACTAAGAGCATTGAAAAAAGGTCAAATAAAAGAAAAAGGGGAGATTCTGCTAAACCTAGGTCATCTACAGGAAGAGTTTTTGAATAGAAGGTAGGGCTTGAACCAGAAGAAAATTCCATACAAGCAACCTTTGCGCTCCATGCATTTGCGGATTTGAATTCTTCATCTATCCTTGAGGTTATCACTACCTTAAATTCAGCTCGAACCATGATCATTGAGATAGAGACAGAGTTAAAAACGCAAAAGGATAACATCTCTACAAAATTCCTCAAAACTATTGACCAGAAGGACAAACTGCACAAGGAAGAAATTGAGAAGACTATGCAAGCTGTGAGAGATGAGCTTACTTCAAAATTTGAAAGAGCCACCAGAGCTTCTAATAATCTCAAAATAGAGGAATTGAACATAGCTTTGCAAAATCAGAAAAATGAAATGAATGACGAGTTTGGTAAAAGAGCACAGTTAGAACGTGACACCCATATGAAAGAGATGGAATCTACAAAGCTAAAGATTTGTGAAGAAATGGAACAAATCAAGAGGGAACATGCCACATAAATAACTCATTTGCAAATTGAGCTAGATGAATCCAAACAATTTGTTGAACAACAAAGTTGTTAGATCAAGGGATTGGAACAGGAAAAGAAGAAGCTTGAAGAGGTTCTAGAATAAAACAAGGAAAGTACTCTTGCTTTGGAAGTCATCAAGGCATAGGAAATAAAACTCAATAAAAAAATTAGATATGAACATAAATAATGTTTTTGTCTCCTCAATGATATGTAGGCTGACAGGGATGATCAACTAAGACTAGAAGATCAAATAGTTGAATCCAAGGATCAACACCAAAGGGAAAATGATTCCTTTGACATAATTGTTAACTAGCAAGGAGTATACAAGGATCCCCCAACTACATTTCCATCATATTCTAGAAAATAAACAATAACAGACCAAGTCATCCTCGATACATGGAAGTCTTTATAAGAAGATATTCATGTCATCCAAGAAACAACATCTAAAGCATGCAAACTACTATGGAATAGTTCATATGATCTCTTTGAAGAGTTCAATATGCATCTGATGTCCCCCATTAGTGAAGAAACAATTTCCAAAGTCAGAATAGCTGAAGTGGAAGAGCACATGGAAATTAGTAGAATGAATATTGAACATTTAACTGAAGTAAATAAATAATCCATGGAAGAACATTTGTTGAAACATGTCTGGATCATCACTATGACCCAAGACTTTGTTAAACGTACAACACAAGAATTGAAGCAAGATGTTTCCACCAAAGTTTGTGATGGAGAATTGGATATTGAAAAGACGCAGTCAAAGAAATTAAAGAAGATCATGGAAAATTGTTCACTATGGAAGGAATATTGGGACCTAATGTTGATGCAGAAGAACTCATGATGATCCCAATTTTCATAATTGCTCCACATGTCTCATATTTTTTGTTTTGTAATCCTAATAAGGATAAGAATGCAAAGAGTCATTTTTTGTAAAGTTCCCTTTACTTATGATTGAATCTTGAGAATGTAAACAATCACTGGATAATTACAAAAGGCATGATTGTAAATGAGAAAGGGCTTTTGACTCGGATTATATCAGGACAATACTACTACTCTGGTAATTTGAACAAGAGACACCTTTTGAGAATTTGGTATAAATGTATATGAATGAGACTATTATGCTTATGCATATTTATTTCTATGAATGTATGGATTTTAGTTCAATGAACTTTTTCTAGACTAATATATTGTACATCCATTGTTGCCATCATTTTTTTACTAAGTGTAACGACACTTTAATAGGTTGGTGAATCAATTATTTGTATCTGACTCATTGCATTGTTAAATTTATTTATTCCTTGCTTCTATGAATTAATTATGTGCAAGTAATATTATGGTTAACTCCACTTATTAGAATAGTTTGCTCTTGATCAAGATACAATAGAATAAATTAGGAATGCATTTTAGAATAGTGAATAGTGATTTTAGTTTAATTTAGTTTTCTTATAATTTTAATTCATCTGATAACATTCTATTCTCGTATTCATATTTAGATAATTTTAAAGTGGAAACCGAGCGAATATTTTGGTCAGAAACGCTATCCCAAATGAGAGTGGGTCTAATTTGAACCTACCATCGAGCATTTTCCATTAACTTCTTGAACAAGTCTTTTGGGCCCATCAACACCCGGTACATAAAGCACAACCTAAGCATCAAACAAACCTCTTGACTCAAATTAGAAGAAAATAGTTCCCCCACCCTTCACTGCATACTTGGGGCATCATCACCAAGCTCCACATGGATCTCTGAGTCCTTCTCCATCAAAATAATGAATAACTTTTGTGCTTTTGTCATCTAATGAGATGCACCACTGTCCAAGTACCATGCACTCCTCGTGATTGTGTTGGTAGAAAGGTAAGAAACTAGTGATAAATCCCTATCAAACTTCACAACAAACACATCCAACTGAGTTTCTGTAGATGATGCTACCTGCTACGGTTTTCCTCTTCCTTTCTTCTTCTTCAGACACTAAGATGCATAATGACCATTCTTGTGGCATGCAAAACACTTGATTTTACTCAAGTACTTCTTCTTATCCAACATGATGTAACTCCATCACTATTACCCTTCTTGTTGAGAACCTTTCCTTTGCCCTTCCTTGTCTTACTAACAAGGGCTAGGTTCTCATCACTACCTCCTTGATTGTTGACTTTAGACTCCTCCCAAGTCTCTTCTTGGATACAATTGTCCCATAGACTTCTCCGCTCTAGAATATTTTCCCAAGTGCAGACTCCCTTGACAAATGGTTCCCAAGACTTTGGGAAACCATTCAATCCCACATTTACAATTTCTATGTCATCCACTTTCTCCCCAATAGTTAAAAATTGATCACGTACATGAGTGATCCTCATGAAGTTGCTGGTAATATTTTCAGATCTAGACATCTACACAGATCTAAGTTTATTTCTCAAGATCATCTTCTTGTTCAAGTTATTGCTATGGAAAAAAACTACCAGGGCATAAAACATTTCCTTATTCGTCTTCTTCTCGGATAAGCTAGGAATCAAATGATTCTTGACTGCATCCAAGATTACCCGCTAGGATTTAATCTCCTTCTTCTTGTGGACTGCCAATGTTTGTGAATATGTTAGTGCAGGAACAACCTTTTCTATAATCTCCCAAAAGTCACATTCCTTCGAAATCAAAGTAATTCTTGTTTTCCAAGATAGGAAGTTGGATGCTCCATCCAATTCATCTTCAACTCTCATACTTTTTGTTTCCATCCCTTAGATTTGAGAATCTGTTGAGGAAATAACCTGCTGCTAAAATTTCCCTTGTACGGACTTGTATGTGCCATGTAAGACCTATGCAGTGTGTATGTATGCACTTTTCTCTTCCATTGCCTACATGTGTACGTGATGTACTCTATTTCTAGCCAAGTATGACTACAAAACCAAGTTCTACTTCTGTATGGTTGTTTCCTTGAAATCTATCCATCGATTTATGATTGTTGGTTTATAGATCTGCAGAGATATCCTTGCAGATCTGATAGATATATTACAAACTATTGTTGTAATGATCCAAATGCTTAAAATATCATAATAGAATATAAGTACACACCATGTATTGAATGTCAGTGTGGAGCAAAACTCAAAGATAGATAAGTTACACAATAACTCCTTACAAAATAGGAAAACATAACCAAATACATTCATACATCAGAATTTGCATGTCCACAATAATGAATACATGATCTTTGTGTATACCTATTCACACCTACACATGAGACCACTTTATTATTAGTTCGACCCTATTACATATATATATACACATTACATGTACATTTATCCACATATATTCCCCCCCTTGGGGTCATATCACATACATTTAACCCTATATATTTCCCCTGTGGGTCATAACATAATACCCTCCTTCAAAAAAAATTGTCCTCAAAGCTTTGCAATTAAAGGCTTCACATGTGATGAAACCAAGTAATATGATTTTCTTATGTTCCTTCTTTCTTCTTTCCATTGATGATGATCCATCCATCCAAAAGCAATTATCTTCGGTTGTTATCCTTGGTGGCTAGTTCTTGTGTAATTTTACTACCCTTGTTTCCATGTATTATTGTTGAAGCTTCTCCAATTTGTAGTAGATGTTGGTATATGATAATATATTATTGAATAATGGTTTTTTGATGCCATATTCCATGAATATTTATGAGTATTCCATATTCTTCCTTGATAATTTTGATATCGATCTTCTTGTCTTCCTTGAGATCTTTCCTGACAATGAGGGTGTCGATATGGTTTCACATTTAACGGTTTTTTTTCATTTTGCACGTCCATTTCATCTATATTCTTTTCAAATACAATTATATCCTCAATCATCTTTGCTTGGTCTTTGATTACTCTAGCCTTGGAGATAATAACATCATATTTGGCATGTACCTCCTCTAGATTAAGTTCAACTTCTTCAAGTATCTTCTGGTGACGTTCTTGAATCTTGTCTTCTTTCTCCTTTTGAAGCTGCAATGTGACCCAGTCTATCAAATTTTGATGTCCTTCTTCAATTCTTTAATGCATTTCTAATTTTACCTCATCATTATTTAGGGATTCCTCAACCTTCTTGCAAATTTCTCCTTCAAGTCTTTTAGTAGATTTTGATAATTCTTCGTTTCTTCTTTCAATCTTTTAACCTCATCCAGTATTCTTTTGTTATGGTTTCATAATCTACATATATCTTCATCTTTATTTTTCAAATCTTCCCTTCACCCATCCTTTTCCAACTTTCCTTTGCTAATATTTTATTTCTTTAAGTTCTTCACCTCCTTAATGAGTGATTCATTAAGGGATTACATCTTAACGAACTCATCATGTTTCTTTGTAAAATATTTTCTTAGCTCTTCATTATCCTTTTTCATCTTGGATACATTTTCTTTTGATTCCTTTAGTTCCGCTTGAATTTTATGCATCTCCTCAATTTTTTTAATCCTTGATCCATTTATTTGAGAACAATTTTTCAAAATTTTCCCATGAGAGGGAGATTTCAGTACCTTCATCAAGGCTATACCACCATTTGAAAGATTCATCATCAAACTTAAGTATTTCTCGAAAAGGAGTCTTACAATGTTCTTTTACCATCCTCAACCATTCCACGGGATTGATTTCATCTTTATCTTCATCTCTTATAAATTTAGGTATTTCCATTGATTCTCAAGTGAGGTCTAACCACAATCCTCAACTTCCAACCTTAGTATATTAAGGATAATGATCTCAATTAGTTATAATCCTTATTCCAATACAATATTCCATGTTTTCTCTTTCCAATGGCTTTTGAATTATCTCAATCAGACATCCCAATCAAAAGTTATGATAGTTTAAGTGAACATACCTTTGAAACCTTGATTTGGAGTCTGTCCTTTTGGTTGACCTTCCTTTTGATGTATTTCTGAAATTTCATCCCTTCCGATTCTGAAATTTTGGCCTATAGTACTCTAAAATGTCTTCTAAATATCCTCCAAGTTTCTTTGTCTGAAGTTGCCCTGAAAAAATGTTATAGAAAAAAATCCAAGATGACTTGCTTAAGGAAGCAAAACCCTGGGATCGATGATCTGGTACCAAATGTAATGATCCAAATGCTTAAAACATCATAACAGAATAGAAGTACACACCATGTACAAAATGTGAGCGTGAAGCACAACTCCAAGATAGATAATTTATGCAATAATTCCTTAAAGAATAGAACCTCCTCCACATAACCAAATAGATTCATGCATCACAATTCACATGTCCACAATAATGAATACATGATCTCTATATATACCTATTCACACCTACACATGAGGCCCCTTTACTATTAGGCCGACCTTATTACATATATATTTGCACATTATATGTACAGTTAGCCCCATATATTCCTCCCCTTGGGGTCATATCATATACATTTAGCCCAATATATTCCCCCTTTGGGTCATAACAGTTGTGGATATGAAATCTAGCTCCCTCTCAGAGCGAAATCTATGATACCATGTTTATTTTCTAATCTCGACCCTAGATAAATTGTTTACTAGTGATTTCTTTGATGTAAATCAAATTAGCAGCTCACAAAACAAAATACACTTGCTAGAATAATCAAGGAAAATAATTAGTGGAAGCAAGGAAACCAATTCCAAACGCACAAATATTTATGCCCTTCGAATCAGCTTATCATTAGAATAATATTAGATCTTACAAGGGCTCCCTTATAGGGAAAATGACCCACAAATAAATGCACAAAATGATAGACGACACCTGCAAACCCTAACAACTCGTCCTTGGTTGTATGGTCCCATACAATCACTTTCCTAGACTTGCACACGCCTTCCTGCACTATAGCCCACGTATGTCCACGCTTTCCTGCAATGTATCCCACATACAAACGCACCCTAAAAGACATATACAATGTGTACAACTCTGTTCTTACTGCTTTGGCTCTGATCTGTTGGATCTTCTTACGGTTGCCCCTATTCTCTCTTCTCCCTGACCTGTACTAATTTCTAGATGAAAGTTCTTCTCCACCTATCCAAGATCTCCTTGAACAAAGGTCCTTCTTTTTTCTCTCCTTATAATGAAAGTTTCTCCACCTTTACCCAACCTTGATTTTATAATGTCTCCAAAGTGATTGATGGTTGAGATTAAATCTCACCTCACTTGAGATCAATGGCTAAGATTTAATTCACTAATGCTAATAACTTTATCATTTCATTAAATTAAATTCAACTAATTAATAAAAGCATTTTACTTTAATAATTTCTTTAATTAAAAGGGATAAAAAGGTAGAAGAAAGGAGTTTAAGAGGTTGATCATTTTAGTGAAGAAGTGAATCAAGATTCACCGGGGTCGATTGAAGTGGTCCAGATTGCCATAGAGAATTGGATCGAGAAAAGACTGCATCAGGAGATGAAGGATTGTATCTATTAATCACATTTTAAAAAGAGGAGTTATGAAATAAATGATCAAGGCAAGGATTCATAGCATGTTTCTGTTCTTGTGGTTGTAATCAAATTATTCTATTTTTGTCTTAAAATAAAAGTAAATGAAATTTATGTTAAATGTTCACGAAATGAATTATGTTGTGCATTCAGAAGGCAGAGCATGGTCCTATAGGTGTTATAATTTCTACAGGGTCCTTCTATTGTGTCAGAGGGCCAATGTATTTATCAAATTCGACAACAACATATGTTGAAAATTTTGGAGGGATAGATCTAGGTGTGTATGCAATTCGCATGACCATTATGAGATCTCCATTTACTAATCCTACTTGGACCCACAAATTGTAGGATATCATAACTAGTCATTTCCCTACACATAATATTATATATATTTCCAATTGGTGGTCCTACTCCTGTTGTGATTATGCACTAGTAATGAATTCTATGACACTCGTGTGATTCACATATTAAATGTTTGGAGCATCAACTTGTTTGATTGTTGAAAAAAATGTTTATTGCAAAGTGTATTTATGTGTAAAATTTTGTATGCTCTTATATTAACAAGAATACGTTTGTCTTAGATTAAAGGAGGTTCCAAAAATCTATTATCAACATAACATTGGAATGTTTGTTAACATCTATTGTAAATGTTCTTGGGTGCCACCGATTCCCTTTTGTCGAAAGAATGTTTCTAAATTGATTACAATGTTAAAGGTTGTTCATAAATACTTTTATGGAGTTGATCCTGCATATAGAGGTTTGTCCATTACTAGTGGAAATTGGCCTAGGTATTTAACAAGAATTATTGATCGGTGGCCGAATGAGTAATGCTTTTTATCTTATTTTAAATTTTGGAAAGTACTCGTGAAAATGACTCTCAATCTACAAATAAAATTTAGGTCCTTTGAAGAGCATCTCATCAATTAGAATGTACTAAATTTGATTCATCTCTTCTTGGAACATTATCAAGGCCTAACCATGTATAGGCTTCATGTATTTTATAGGAATCATAAGCCCTACATGGATTGTGGTTTCCTGCATGTTAAATGATGCAACTCATGTAGGTGTAAGGGGTAGTATTGGGATATGGCTATAGGTTGCTTGAGAAGGTAGTTCTTCTTTGGTGTTGCTTACAAGGTAGGATTTACTTGTGTATGTAGTTCCTTAGATGATCATATTCAATGGATGTTTTGTTCCTCTTACTTGTAAATGTTGTAGGACCATGTCAAATGCAAGTTGTTGATTTTGAGATAATGTATTTGTGGAAGGATGTATGAGATTACTTTCTTATATTATTTCCCCACGTCTTTGATTGTAGTCGATGAAGTCTAGTGTAGTGTCCAATGTATCTTTTGATACTTCTTTCCAACTCCATGCGTATTTAACGTCAAAATCTCATAGGCACAACATCTTAAGCATAATAAATTGGATATTTTTTGTAGGGACCCATCTCGACAAATATTGAAATTCATTCATTTCCATGTTGTAATGTATGTTATTATGGCTATCCTAATCTTCATATGTTTCTTCATTGGGAGTGGGCATAGGGATGTAATCAACATGCCATGCATACTAATTATTTCTTATGCTCTCTTAGTTGGAAAAAATGCCTTCTTTTAGAAGCCCTATGTATTTAGAGAAGGAATCAAATGTTTTATATAAAATAAATTCATTTCAATAGAAGTTAGCAAAGGCATTGGAATCTTTGGTTGGAATTGTAATAAAAAGTGACCATACATGGACACATGCAGGGATGGTTCAATTCTTCCATTTTTCATATTTTAATTCCGAATTATATGTCTAGTGTTTTGTAAGATCACATAGGAATTGGTGAAATTGGACTTAGATAAGAAATCTATTCATTCATGAGAGGCTTGGTGAAATATTTTGGGGCCAACATTTAACTTGGTGAAGGAACGTTTGCAAGTGAGTATCGACAATTTTGTAGAATATGGCAAGTTTCTTGGGCACTAATGTCTCAGTCTATAATTTGTTTTGAGTGAAAACAATGGTAGTCATATAAGCATGGTATTTTGGATGTTATGTAGCTATTAGTTTGGTAAACACATGGGGATAGTTCTTTGATCTCCCCTTCACTTTGGAAGACTATCTGGCAGTGTATTTCAATGCAACATTACAAGAGAGCATTGGTTGGCAATCCACATTTGCTCACCATGTCTAAATTATGTTAGGATTATGGATGTTTAGTTTCTCATCATTGCATGTTGGATGATATGTCTTTTGGCCATTTTCATCAATGTAGAGTGACAAGTCCAATTGTACTTTCCAAGAGAATGTATACTTGCATTCAAGGGTAGCCCATTTTATATGTAGACATGAGATATCATTGCACTTCATATGTCTTTGTACTTGATATAAGATTTTCTCATACTCCTCAAGTGGATTGGATGAAAACATCTCTTTTATATCTAGGAAGCAAGGTTCATCTTCAATGAATTGATGCTTATTTACATGTGTGTCATGGATTTATCTAGGATTTCAGGTTGTAACATATTTATCAAGGAAACTCTTTGTGTCATTTAGTTGCTTTGCTTCTTTCCAATTCAATGTTTTGATGTTTGGAACACCATCGATCCATATAATACCATGCATTTGTGCAAATCCTTGAAATTGTCATTCATACCTACAAAAGGAATGTGAAATGATTATAACAAAGAATAAATATTATGGGTTTTGTAGAGGCACTTTCATTATTATATATTGTGTACCTATACCAATAATCGAGCATGTGCATTATTTTTTTAAACATCTCCTCATGGAAGATTCAAAATATTTTATGCATGTATGCAACTATAGTGTGAGGTTAGTCAATGATATTGTGATTACACTAGTGTCGGTGAAGCATTGGGTCATAAGGCGTGTCCTTGTGCATAACTACATGCAAGTCTGGACATTGTGTGTTTGTTGCATGAAGAGTGAAGAGAAATCTTGGGCATTGTAGTTTTGTAATCATTTCTATTAGCTATTCCCAACGTAGGGTCTATAATTATCTAGTCCCAGACATGCATGCTTCGAGGTGTATGACATGTTATGGGATTTTTTTTAAGGTAGTTCTCTTAGATGGACGCATAGGTTGTGGAATAAATCCACTCATAAGTAGAATTCTACACAAATAAGTGTGAAATAAAACCTCTAGACTAATTTTGATTGAACAAAACATAAACTTTTATAGCTTCACATCAAGAGAAATACCTCAAGAAGATAGGAGAGAAAATCTCAACAAGATCCTAAGAAATATCAACTAAATAATAATAAAACTTGTTGGAGACAATATCTCATTTATCCATGAGAATATGAAACCAAAAAGGCATCACCACAACAAATAACAATCTCTTACATGCACACAACACAGATAAAAATGTGATAGAAATATGAACTAAGAATCCTATTATATGTTAAGCATTAATAATCCTTATCATTCCTCCCAATAATGGAAGCATTAGCCTCCAATGTTTTGGTGCTGAAAAACCCAATGAGCCTGATGCGGTAGCTGACCTTGTTTAGCAACAAGGTAGAATGATGCAGGAGCATTTTTGCCTCTAAAACAACCTAGCTTGACTAGACCTAGGGGGTCTTTTGTATTATTGCAATTCCTATGTTTTAATTGAGTTCTATAAGAATTCCATAGGATAGGGTTTGTTGAATTGAAATTTGTGTGAATGTAATCGAATCTGCCTTATTGAGAAGATCTCGAGAATTGTGAAATTTAGGGAGATAGTTGAGGATATTGTGGATCTAGGAGATCCTAGAGATAGTTTGTAGATTTTAGGGAGTTTGAATATGACCTGAACTAATTTGGATCCTTTCCCTTATTTGTAAGCCTTTAAGCATGTATGAGGGCATGGCTAGTTGAATAGAGAATTAGTCCAATGTGTTGAGAAGAGGTCGATTATTGAAAATCGAGCCAAAGGAGAGAAACCCAAACTATGAGATCAGGTAGAGAGAAGTTATGACTGTAATTTTATGTCAATGATTGATTTAATAGAATTTTGTGTGGTTTATGGCTCTTAGTGAATGCATGAGATTGAATATTCCTTTGATTGTATTCTATTCAAAGTGATGTTGTAGGTTTTGGAGTTTAAATTGTATCAAAACTCTTATATTGGAAAATGAAAGATCGTAATCCTTGATCATTGATCATTGGACGATCAATGATACAAATGTGATGACAAATTTGGGCCGAGTGATAACGAATTGCAGCGAAATAGAAGAAAACAGAGTTTGAATAACCCTTGCAGGTGAGGATGAACAATGGTTGTTGCATTGTGATGAAGGAGTGATCGTGGTCGTCAATTATAAGTGCCAAGGCTTTGTTTGAGTGTTTATCTTGAACGATCAAGATTAGATTTGGGATTTGATCTAAATTAGATTGATGGCTTACGTTAATCAACCATCAAACCCCTAAATAAAGGAAGTGTGTGTTTCAGACCCTCTTGTCAGATTTCCCTTTCAAGCCTTAACTCTGACGGAGTACTCCAAGGGATAAATCTAACCATCCATCGGGATAGCCGACGACTAAGATATAAAGTGGCAAAGATTGTGAATAGTGAATATATCGGTGGAAGATCAAGATTTTCCATCGGGGAATATCAGGAAGAAACTCTAACAGTCTATCAGAGTACAATAGTTGAAGGATACTCCGATAGAAGACAGTTCCATCAACAACAAGGATTGATCAAGGTAGCAGATCAATAGTGGATCTGTAAAGAGGCATTGAAAAGGTTAAAGAAGATAAACAATGAGGATTGTTTTAGTAACTTAGATCGACAGATCAAAAGAAGATGTGTGGTGATGTTTAAGTGGAGCAGTCCATCGAGGTAATTTAGAGTCCAAAAGGGAGAAAGTTTGGAACATTTGGAGTTTATCAGAGTTCATAAACTCCAACCATTGGAGTGAATCAACCCAGAGCAACGTTATTACTCTGATACAAATGGAAGATAAAGGATTCTGAGGATAAATGTTGATCGTTGGATCAAATTTTGTGTGCGGGAACCACCGCATAGAGGATGACTGTTGATAGTTGATCAACGAAGGATCAATGATCCACGTTGATAGTGCACCTCAAAGCTGCTCAAGGATTAATGGAAAGGTACCATGCATTAGTGGTATCGTTAAAACCACTAAGGGACACCTGGAAGTTGGAGGAGTTATAATGCACACCATGAAAATGGTTTGGAAACCACATCTGGACACCCCGCTATAATTAAGGAGGAAACCACCTTTTGCAAGTGGTAAACTACCAGAGTAAGCGCCATTTGGTTTAGTGCTTGGTCATGGACACATGTCACATGGGTGATTGTGAGATACCTTTGGGCTAGACTGAGCCTTTGTGTGTTTATCAAAGCTCGAGGTTATAGGTTGAGGTTTTATTAGAAGGAAGGGGCTTGAGACTTAAGCACCCATGTCATTGTATGAACTCTTGGCCATGACACCAGGGTTTTATGAAGAAAAAGGCTATGACTGTAGCTAGAGATGAGATCAGTGAACGTATGTGAAGCATGAGAGTCTACACGAATGTAAAGTAGAAGTTCCTATGAACTTCTCAAAGGAACAAGATCACTTGTATAATTTGGTAGTTGTAGAAGAACTCTAGTAAAGAAGGGATTTGGGCCCGTATAAGGAAATAGAATGAAACTTGAGATTGAAGTTGCAAAAAAGTTATTATAACTCTGTACTTGTAGAGAAGACTGATAGAGTGCTTTTGTGGAGATCCCTAGACACCCTATTGTGGGTCTGATAAGAAACAAATCATTTAAAAGGCTTCCATACTGTGGGTATAGACTTGGTGGGTCATTATTTTTGGTATAAGAGAAGGAAACTTAAAGTTTCCTATGCATTTAATTTCGTAAATGGAATACCTTAAATGAACATAGTTCATTTTTGGTATCAGAGCAAAAATTTTCTCTGTAATTGTTGAAGAGAGGTTGAGCATAATTGTGCAGACAAGTAGAAAAATGAATTGGATATATAAATTCCTTAGTAATTTCTAGATAATTGAAGCCATTTCGACCAAGATGCAGAATTGGGAGAGGATGTTGAGGAGACAAGATCTCATGAAAGATCTTCTAGGTACTAGTAAAATGTTTTATGATTAATCTCTGGATTTTAATTAACATTTTTAGTGTTAATTAACATGTAGCAGGTAGAGGAGACTTCCTACAGAGGCTTGATGCAACTCACAATGGACTAGGAGAAGTTCACAAGGGGGAGATGAAGATGATTATTGATGGTCATGTCAAAGGTTCAGAGAGAAGCCACATCAAGAGGATGCCAAAGCAATTGGTAGAAAGAAGATGAATCAAGAAGAGTTTGACAAAGAGTTTTCTGAGATAAAGGAGAGACTCAGCATAATTATGGAGTTGCTACAAGAGATTGAGGAACACCAAAGATGGAGTTGGAATGTGAAGAAGAAGTTCAATTGGCCTATAATGAAATTATTTGCAAGGAAGCTAAGATAAATATTGAAGCACAGGTTGAGTGCTTGGATGAAGGAATAAAACTCAGAGCAACTGAGTTTAGACAGAGGTCAGTGACATAAGAGGAAGTTCACTTTTGTGAACCAGAGAAAGGAGGATTCCTTGGAGAGGAATATGGTGGAGATGTTGATGTGAGACATGTTGAGAGTCTCATGAACTGTCAGGAAAGTTCATGTCAACATGTGGAAATGATGTCAGAGGCATCAATTGAGGCCATGGGGTTTTATATTTTTAAAACTAATGATTTGTGTGTGTTTACAGGTTGTGCAAAGGATGAAGCTAGACAATCATCTAGAACTGTCATAAAGATTGTTGAAGGTGGAGGTATTCTTTCTAAAGGCATGGAAGTAGAACATAACTATAATTATGTTATGAAGGAAGATGAGGTATTGTCATCTCATGGAAATAGTCAGGGTGAAGACTATACACAAATTTTAAATGAAATAGTGAAGCAACAAATGTTGAGGATGAAAGTCTGATGGGATGCTCAAACCAACACAAGGAGATGATTCTAGATGAGACCCAAGAATCTCATGGATTTAACACGTTTCATTGGTGTATGTATCTAGGTTATGAAGACAACCACAAAGATATGAGGGAGGTGAAAAGAAACATTCAGATACATTGTTGGCATATTATGATGAAGAATTGTGATTGTTGGAAGAGTGGTTGATTAATCCAAAGCTTGATGAAAATTTCATAGTTGTTGCAAAAACAAAGTCTTCAATGATACCTGATTTGAGGGAAGAATTTGAGGCATGAATAAAAGAAGAGGATAAATTATTGATTTTTCAAACTAATTATGTATCTAAGTATGTGAATTATAGGCAACCAAAGGATGTAGAGTTGTCTAAAGAAGGTGGATTTTTGCTACAAAAGAACATGCAGAGTTTGAAGAATATTCACGTGGACCTGAGAACATAAAAGGAATATAGGACAAGGGGTTGAAAACAAATATATGGAGTCCATATGAAGGACAAATCCAACAAAAGGCATATATGGACATTTGAGATTGATAAATTGTGGGAGATGATGATGAAGAAGTTTAGATGGGGATACCATGGGATGAAAGAGGCAATTAGCAACAAATTACAGTTGGCTAAAAAAGATTACATCAGTTGGGTGATTAGAAAGCAATAGAGTAAAGTATGGGATCCTAGAAGGTTATAGAAGACAACAAGGCAACAACAAGATAGCAAGGCAAACAAGCAACAACATAAGGTTTGGGATCCAGGAGGACATAAACAAATGAAGACTCATGATCAAAAGATCATGGATGATTTTAACCCTGAGAGTATGATGCATGAGCATTTTTTCCTTTAAAACAACCTAGTTTAACTAGACCTAGGGGGTCTTTTGAATTATTGTAATTCCTACATTTTAATTGAGTTCTAGAAGAATTCCATAGGATAAGGTTTGTTGAATAGAAATTTATGTGAATGTAATCGAATCTTCCTTATTGAGAAGATCTCAAGAATTGTGAAATTTAGCGAGACAATTGAGGATATTGTGGATTTGGGAGATCCTAGAGATAGTTTGCAGATTTCACGGAGTTTGAATAGGATTTGAACTAATTCAGATCATTTTTCTTATTTGTAAGACTTTGAGCATGTACGATGGTGTGGCCAATTGAATAGAGAATCATGCCAATGTGTTGAGAAGAGGTTGATTACTGAAAATCGAGCCAAAGGAGAGAAGCCCAAACTGTGAGATCGAGAAGAGAGAAATTATGACTGTAATTTTGTGTACAATGATTGATTTAATATACTTTTGTGTGGTTTATGGCTCTATGTGACAGCGTGAGATTGAATATTCCTTTGAATGTATTCTCTTCAGAGTGATGTTGTAAGTTTTGGAGTTTAAATTGTATCAAAACTCTTATATTGGAGAATGAGAGGTCGTAACCCTTGATCATCAATCATTGGACGATCAATGATCCAAATGTGATGAAAAATTTGGGTTGAGTGATAATGAATTGCAACGAAATCGAATAAAATAGTTTGAATAACCCTTGTAGGTGAGGATGAACAATGGTTGTTGGATTGTGATGAAGGAGTGATCATGGCCATAAATTATAAGCGCTAAGGATTTGTTTGTGTGTTTATCCTGAATGGTCGAAATTAGATCTGGGAGTTGATCTAGATCATATTGACGACTCACGTTAATCAACAATCGGACCCCGAAATAAAGGAAGTGTGTGTTTTAGACCCTCTTTTCGAAGTTCCCTTTCAAACCTTAACTCTGACACAATACTCCAAGGGAGAAATCTAATCGTCCATTGGGATAACAGTTGATGACTGAGATCTAAAGTGGAAAATATTGTGAAAAGTGAATATATCAGTGGAAGATCGAGACCATCCATCGGGGAAGATCAAGAAGAAAATCTAACCTTCTATTGAAGTACATTAGTTGGAGGACACTCCGACATAAGATAGTCAGATCAACGACAAGGATTGATCAAGGTAGCAGATCAATGGTGGTTATGTAAAGAGGCATTGGAAAGGTTAAAGAAGATCAACGATGAATATTGTTTCAGAGTAGCTTAGATCGAAAGATCAGAAGCAAATGCATGGCGATGTTTAAATGGAGCAACCCATCGGGGTAATTTGGAGTCTGAAAGGGAGAAATTTCAGAATGTTTGGAGTTCATCATAGTTCATAAACTCCAACCATCAGAGTGACTCGGCTCGGAGCAACATTAGTAGTATGATACAAAATGGAAGATAAATGAGTCTGGGGATAAATGTTTACCATTGGATTGAAGTTTGTGTGTGAGAACCACCGGATTGAGGATGAACGTTGATCATTGATCAATGAAGGATCAACAATGCACATTGATAGCACACCTCAAAGTTGCTTGAGGATTAATGGAAATGTACTCCATGTTAGTGGTATTGTGAAAAACACTAAGGGACACATGGAATCTAGAGGAGTTATAACGAACACCACATAAATGGTTTGGAAACCACCTCTTGACACCTCGCTACATTGAAGGAGGAAACCACATTTTGCAAGTGGTAAACCACCAGGGTAAGTGCCATTTGGTTTAATGTTTGGTCATGGCCACAAGTCACATGGGTGATTGTGAGATACCTTCGGGCTAGACTAAGCCTTTTCACATTTATCAAAGCCTGAGATTATAGGTCGAGGTTTTATTAGAAGTAAGGGGCTTGAGACTTAAGGACCCATGTCATTATATGAGCTCTTGGTCACAACATGAGGGTTTTATGAAGGAAAAGGCTACGACTGTAGCTAGAGATGAGATCGGTGAACATATGTGAAGCATGAGAGTCTGCACGAATGTAAAGTAGAAGTTTCTATGAAATTGTCAAAGGAACGAGATCACTTGTAGAATCTGGTAGATATAGAAGAACTCTGGTAAAGAAGGGATTTGGGTTCGTATAAGGAAATCAAATGTAGCTCAAGCTTGAAGATGCAACATAGTTCTTATAACTCTATACTTATAGATAAGACTGAGAGAGAGCTTTTGTGGATATCCTTGGACACCCCATTGCGGGTATGATGAGAAACATATCATTTAAAAGGATGCCATATTGTGGCTATAGACCTAGTGTGTCATCACATGTGCACACAACACAAATAAAAATGTGAGAGAAATATGAACCAAGAATCCTATTATATGCTAAGCATTAATAATCCTTATCATTCCTCCCAACAATGGAATCATTATCCTCCAATGATTTGGTGCTGAGAAACCCAATGAGCCTGATGTGGTAGCTGACCTTGTTTAGAAACAAGGTAGAAAGTGATGGATTCCTGATGAGTCTAGTGAGTATTCCTATCAAAAATTTGATTTGCAATGAGTGAAAGCTAAAAATATGGAACAATATTTGCAAGATGATTGATTAGGAACTATGTGTCCAATGTTGTTTCATGATACACGTTGAAAACATTGTGGATGCTTAATTGGTTTGAAAGATCACGGGGAAAAGCATTATGAACCTAGAGGGAATCTTCAAGTGATGACTAATGTTGAACTAGGTTGTGAACCAGTGAGAAGAGGCCACCAAATATAAAATTCCAAGTGAGTAAAGAACTTTGCAATAGGTGAGATACTCAAAAGTTTTTAAATTGTCCTCCTAAGGTAGCATCTCGAGGAAACTAAGGCCAATGAGAGAGCAAAGAAAATTTTAAAGGAGGAGGTGTCCAAGAGTCCTCTAAAATTGTTGAATGAACTTGGGACTACTAATCATAAAGTCAATCCTCTCTTCCTCTTATAAGTTCCTCCAAGTGTTAATTAGATTTTGATTTTCCACACGCTTTGCAACCAACAGTTTGGTAAGCCCTGTAAGATTTAACTCGATGAATGGAACCTTCTTATATTTAGGAATTAGAGTATAGTGAAACCAACTGTTTATATCAAGGATCTGATTGTCTAACCAAGGATCTATTGAAATGGCTATCGTGCATTTTGCGCGTTGAGGAGATGACTTGTTGACATAAATATTGTTAACCTTTGTTGGCCCTCGACCAAGTTTGGAGGAAACATTTTTGGGTTTGACCACTTTTGGACTTAGATAGGCTGGTCAAAGATGAAGTGCCTAGGCAGAGCTGAGATCACGGGAACTCACTTATTTTGTGGACCTAGCAAGGGGTTCATTAGGGTTTTTGTATTAGGGTTTAGGGGATGTCGGCCCATGGGTTTACCCATGATTAGGCCTTTCTGTAAGAGATGTAAAAGTATAAATATGTAAGAATGTAATGTAGAAGAGGCGAAGAAAAGTAGAGGGAGGCTAAGTGCAAAAGACAAGTGATGTGTATCTAGCTAAGTGCAAGTGGTTCTGAGTTTCTTAGTGCAACAGATTGTGTATGTAAGGCTCTGTGCTTGATAGAGGAGTTGGTTGTGTGCCTTGACCTAATTTTGGGAAGGTGGATCTGGTGCTTGGTGCGTGAATCACCTGTCTGGTGTGAAGCTTGGCTCTGTGGATTAGTGCATAGGAGCAGATGAATGTAAGATATTGAAGCCTAATAAAGAAGAAGAAGCAGTTGGTGGGCGTAGCCCCACACTGGGGTGAACCATGTAAATCTTGTGTTGATGGTTTGCTTTGTGCTATGATATTTATGCTTTGAATTGTCTTAGTTCATTAAGTGTTATGAATGTTAGATAGATCTATGAGTGCTTAGTGATATATTGATGATTGAATGCTAGAACTGATTCAGTGCTATGTGCTAGATGGTTAGAATTCTTGATCTTTAGTATTACTGTGTCACATTGTACTTAGGGTTTGATCTGCGATGTGAACAAGGCTAATATATTAATGCATGGTGTTCCTAAGTACTCTATGAAGTGTTGTAATCAAAGATCTATGTCCCAGCTTGGTTACAGACACCTGATTCCTGTAACCCCCCCTACCTCTACCTTGAGTGATAATTCGCCTGCTTTGCGGGTGTTGCCGAGAGGGCTGATAGTTAGGGTTTTATTGGTGCGTTGTCGAAGCATTGAACCCTGGGTCTGCCCCTGTGCCAACAAATGGTTCCGTTGTTGGTACCTGAAACTGTGATTGTTGGGAACTAAGAAAAGAGAAGCTATGTGTGTAGATCTACTGTTGTAGTGCGCAATACTCTACTTGACTTGTGAAACTTTGTGCTAAGAAAGAGATCTGATCTAAAGAAAAGAGGGAAGATCTTAAATCTTTATGCTTTGATACAGTAAGATAAGTGGAAACTTTTGTTTCGAAAGCATGGATCTAGGTATGTTTGATAGGTTTTTTCCTAGTCTGAAAGCTAGGGTGAAGTTAGAAGAAAGGGTTGATCTGAATAAATTTGATAGAAATAAAGGAAGATATGTTATTCATATGCATAGAAAGAATTTTTGGACTAATAAGTGGATGCAAGAACTTAGAAAGAATTTTTTCAGATTGCAGGTCCAACACTGTGATCCTAGTGTGTTGTACAAGAAAATTTGAGGAACTTATAAGAGGAAGAGAGGATTGACACTATGTTATAACTGTAGAAGACCAGGGCATCTTGCTAAGGAATGCCTTGGTGCAGGTCCTATTTGTCTTTGTTATAAATTTGTTGGTCATGAGGTTGAGTATTGTCCAAGGATGATTGCTAAAGTGGAACAAATGAACATGAGTCAAGAGAATAAAAGCATGTTAGAAGATCAAAAAGAGAAAGGATCAGAGAAAGTCCAGACTACATTAGTACAATTAAAAGAAGCAATGAATTATCACAAAGATGTCAGTTTACCATATATCTTGAAAGAAAAATAGCACATAGATACAAGAATAGGAGACTTCGACATAGACTATACCTTGGATGAGGAAACACAAGTGAATATTATGCCAGAAAGCACTTGGGAAATCTTGGGAAAACCTACTATGGTACCTTCATTAGGAAGGATAGGCTTGTTTAAATGAAAGATGATAACCATGTGTGGAAGAGTTACTAATGTACCTGTTATCATCCATGGAACATCGATAGAAGAAGAATTTGAAGTTATTAGGTATATTGAGAACAACGCCCCTTTTCCCCTTTTGTTAGGAAAGACTTGGATCGAGAGAGATCAGAACATAAGGAAAGCAGAGGAAGAAGTTGTCGAAAATAAAAATAAAGAACTCAAGGATTTCATAGCTAAAAGAATAGATCGACTGATAGAAGAACGAGAAGTTGAGTTGAAGCAACATAAGGAAATATAATTAGTTGTCGAGGTTGAAAGAACGCAAGAAGGTTTGAAGAACCTATCCATGCAAGAGAGAAGAATACCCACACTGGAATTAACAAGAACATAGGTATTACCTTTGAACCCTTCGAGAGCACATCAACAGTGCTAAGCTACTACTCTAGGAGAAGATAAGAATAAGAATGGAAAGAGAAATCCAGAAATAGTTAGAGAGACTCATATCACAGGAAAGAAGGAAAGGAAGCTCAGTAAGAAGAGAGCCAAGTTATAAAATCTACAAGAAGTTACAGAAAAGACTTCGTAGGAGGCAGGCTTGCAGGCTCTAAACCTCGCTGGAACAACAGAACCACGCGGAATGGGACTTTGCCTTGGCAAATCTATATGACCATTAGAGGCACCCCAACCGTTAGAACGACGCTCCAAAATGGATAGGAAACACATTTATGGGAGAGTAGACCACGTTTGGTAAGTTGAGACCGTGCCATAACGGACAGATTCACATTGATGGAATCAGTCCTGCCCATTGGAAGAATCTATTACGATGCTCGCTTATTTAACCCGCTCGATGTTGTGTCGGGACCACTGTTTGCTACCGTGATTATCTGAGACAAGAAGAGAAATGATTGTGTGTCGAAGTCATGTTATCAGAAATCATTGTCTATTTTTATACCAAGCTATCCATTCACCTACCTCGACCTATTTATGAAGAATGTCGGCCGAGCACACTGAGCTAGAGAATTTCGTCGAATAAGTTTTGAAGAATTTTATGGTTGATAAAGCTATGTATGAAGGAATACATGCATCGTCGACCAAGGGAGTACAGGCTTCCCCCTCGACTGGACGTCGTTCAAGCCGTGTCAACCCTGCTATTGAGAAGTGAAGCAAGCACTGTGATGATCTGGCTAACACAAAGAAGATCCTGTCGTTCTTGCTTGATTATATCCCTCGTTTGGCTGGCACAGTCAACCGTGATAGCATCCCACATGAATTAGAGTACACATTGATCACCGCATACATCTCAAAGGGGATACATGTAGTTGGAAGCTGGTTGGGATAGATCTCATTCTTAAAGAACAGTGATTTCAACCTTGGAGACAGAAAGAACTACGTGATGCTCGTGCCCCATATATATTTGATTAAGACAACTGACAAGAAGCCTCGCATAGTCTCCCAACCTTGGATAAAGGAGCTCATGTAGTCCACGATACTGAACGTCGTGGAGATCCCTCACTTTGGTTGACATCAGGAGGTTAACCCTTGCATTAAAATCCTCTTGTTGTGTTATCATGGAGGATACCTATGGCTAGATAGGCGCATTACAATGGATCTGGTGTTGGTCCACTTGATTACAGGACTTAACATGTAGGGACCCAACCCTTGGTAGTTCTACTAAGGGAAGGATTCAGACCTCTCCCTGGCACAGTGCATTAAGAAGGCATACGACGAAGTAGAAAATGGAAAGCAAGGCTACAAGGTAGCCTCCATACAGGATGGTGTAGTACACCTAACTTGACAACTCATAGCTGGAAAGCTCGTCAAAAAGAACCGCCCCACGCAGGCCACCGAGTTTGTGGTGGACCTCGCAGGGAAATGCATGGAGGGGATGCAAATGAAGTGGGCAAGCTACCTCATCAACAAGCTCTAGAAATACTGTCGTGAAGCACAGGATCAAGGATACAAGTTCCATTTCAGCTGGTTGTTAGTGTTGATCACATTTTTCACTTGGAAAATGATGGAAGGAGCAACCTTTGCAGAGATTGAACCATCAGAGTTATTGGCCGCAAGGTTCTCCAGCCTATGGTACACGAATGACATGTCCAAGCAGTGGCATTCGAACACGGTGTTCCACACCTACTATCAGCAATTGAAGTTTGCCATTGAATCTTTCCCTCACATGACATCGTGCACCTTGCACTAGTAAATACCATTAGCTAAGTTCCACGCAGATTGATATTATATATATATCATTGCTCGCAAGGATGAGAGAAAGGAGGAATTACAGTCCTATTACAAGCTGACCGACGAAGACTTGGAGGAGATCACAAAGGAGTGGCCAGCAAAGTTCCTTGTACTGGTTGATGATGCAGAACTCTCCGGCTCTAAAATCATAGGAAGCCCCTTGGTCACTCGGGTCGAGCATGTTGGGCAGAAAAGTGTGAAGAAGAAGAAGAAAAAGGAGGAAGTCCAGGATGTACAAACTAATGAGGAAGATAGCGCCTCAGACGAAAGTGGACCTGGCTCACCCATAAGAGGAGGAGAAGATGAAGTAAATCAAGAAGGAGTATGGGAAGAAGGAGAAGGTGAAGCTAAACCGTCGAAGGATTCCCCTACCGAGATAGAAACATCGAAGAAGAGGAAGGTTTCTCCGTAGAAACACTTTGCAAGAAAGAAAACCCATGCGAGCAAGCCCCGGATGGAGGCCACACTCACGGAGGATGACATCGGTCTAGTCCACGGAGAAATGGAGGATGCATATAAGGACCTCTTTCAGAGATATGGCACGAAGCAAGAAGAGTTGTATGTAAGAGTTGAGAAGGAACTGAAGGAAATCCAGCGAGCCATTTAATTGAGCCGCGCATTCCCTACTGCACTTTCATCATCAGAAACTGTAGACTTGGGGGATGAGACAACCCAACTTCTAAGACTGGCAGATGTAATAGAGGCTCGGATTTAGCGAGTCCAAGAAGAAAAGGAACAGGCTACGGAAGATCTGAAGAAAGAAAAACAAGAGATCTTGGAGCAACTATGAGTTTTGTGGTACTACGTAACTGCGTATGAAAATGAGAAAGACGAGTTTCGGGTGATACTCAAGGAAGACAAAGCGAAGATATAGAGGGAGAAGGACTAGCTGCTTATAGAGAAGACTACAGTCAAAGAAGTGGTGAGAAAAGCACTTTGTTCTGTGTTAAGCTTGGCACAGGAGGAACATGAGGCAGTCAAGGTTCAAGTGATGAAGCTCGTTGAGGCTATCCAACAGATTCAAGAAAGGGTAACGGAGCTAGAGATCCAAGCAGTACCAAGCACTCTATAAGAAGTGCATGACCAGAGGGAGGAAGCTGCTAAGAGGAAAATTGAAAGGATAAGAACCCTCGCCTCATAATGTAAGCAACTGAGTGACATAAACGCACAGACCTGCGAACGTCTCATGGAAGATCCAGAGCTTAGGAAGTTGGAAGCACTACTGAAGGAGGTGCAGTAGCAGGAACTTGTAGTTCAAGCATAGATGAAGTCACTCACTGCGGTCGAGAGAATGAAGATATCACAAGAACAACGTGCATCCCAGTAGCATATTACTGCCATCCAGGGAAGAGTCATGGAGGTCACACAAAGGCTACAACCAGTGCATGAAGAATCTTGCGCGGTGTTTGAAGAAATCGAAGGACAAGGTTCACAACTGGACCAAGTGCTTGCCATAGTGGAACAGAGCTTGGAAGGGCCAGTAACAGAGAAAATTATCCAGGAGTTCGCTGAGTAGGAGGCTTAGGCGAAGCAGCAGGTCGAGGCAACTTGAGCTAAGCTCGAGGCCTTTGAAGCAGTGTTACCCATATCTGAGTGACTCAAGATGAGTCACAAGTGAGTGTTGGGCGCCTGTTGGCCCTCGACCAAGTTTGGAGGAAACATTGGTCGGGTTTGACCACTTTTGGACTTCAACGGGCTGGTCGAAGATGGAGCGCCCAGGCGGAGCTGAGATCATGGTATCTCACTTATTTTGTGGACCCAACAAGGGGTTCATTAGGGTTTAGGGGATGTTGGCCCATGGGCTTACCCATGATTAGGCCTTTTTCTAATATATGTAAAAGTATAAATATGTAAGAATGTAATGTAGAAGAGGCGAAAAAAAGTAGAGGGAGGCTAAGTGCAAAAGACAAGTGATGTGTATGTAGCTAAGTGAAAGTGGTCCTGAGTTGCTTAGTGCAATAGACTGTGTATGTAAGGCTCTGTGCTTGATAAAGGAGTTGTCTTTGTGCCTTGACCTAATTTTGGGAAGGTGGATCTAGTGCTTAGTGCCCAGATCACCTGTCTAGTTTGAAGCTTGGCTCTGTGTCTTAGTGCAAAGGAGCAGATGAATGTAAGAGATTGAAGACTAATAAAGAAGAAGACACGTAGCCCCACACTGGGGTGAACCACGTAAATCTTGTGTTGATGGTTTGCTTTGTGCTATGATATTTATGCTTTGAATTTTCTTAGTGCATTAAGTGTTATGAATGTTATATATATCTATGACTTCTTAGTGCTTTATTGATGATTGAATGCTAGATATAATTCAGTCCTATGTGCTAGATAGTTAGAATGTTTGATATTTAGTATTACTGCGTCGAACTGTACTTAGGGTTTTATCTGGGATGTGAATAAGGATAATATATTAATGCATGTTGTTCCTAACTACTATGCCAAGTGTTGTAATCACAGATCTATGTCACAGCTTGGTTACAAACACCTAAGTCTTGTAACCCCCCCTTCCTCTACCTCGGGTGAGACTTCACCTACTTCGCAGGTGTTGTCGAAAGGGATGGTAGTTAGGGTTTTGTTGGTGTGTTGTCGAAGCGTTGAACCCTAGGTCTACCCCTGTGCCAACAACCTTATTATATAACAAGGTAGTTATGTTGGAAAGTTCTACCACCCTTTCAGAAAGCATAAGTGTTTCCATGCCTCGTGTAGTTGTCGTCTTGGATGCAAGCAAAAAGACTTAGCTACAACAATCCTTGAAAATCTAGTTTCTAGGAAAATATTTTATTTACCAAACTGCATCTTTCTCTTCAAAGGTTACAATAGTGTCTTCATAACAAAAATCCATTCAAATATGCGACCTCCAAATAAAAATCAATGTTCAAAAAGATTGGATATATTCTCTCTCCCTATTAGGACTTCTATTATCAAAATGGGATAACTTTAGACATTGGTTCACAACTATTAAATATAGGATTGGAGGTTTTAATCTTCTCTTTAAATAATTTTTTGACACCGACTATCATATAAATCACAATTGAAGGGACCAAAACAAAAATAACAAACTAACCTTTATGGGATAATCGTTCGTGGAGATGAAAACAAAACCTATGTGCAAAGAAAATGAATTTGTTAACATAATCACAACTATTTGGTGACCTCCCTCTAAGAACATGTTGGTTTCATTAACATCTCTTTTGGTCACCTCCTATGATTCCCTTCATTGTGATCTTTGGGTCATCATGTATTGATGTTGATCCATGTGTAATTATCTCAAAAGAGAAGTCATGCAACATGATTCACTCAAAATAGTACATAATAAACAAAGAGTGACCACGTCAAAATGATAAAACATGTTGATTAAGCATGGATTCAAAAAGCATGGGAGGAGGGATCTTGAGCCAACCACAACCACTTGTTGTACCCATGGAAGAATTCTCTTACTAGTAGGAACAATGCAAATATGTAGATCATAGTCAAAACATTGATCGTATTCCAATAGGTGTTGGCTTTTTGGTATAAGAACCAAGGTCAAAGGTGCATAAAGTGTGATTCTAAGACAATACATGATCTATCTATGATTAATAGAGTGTGAGGGGATCGACACATAGTATGCCACCTCGGTGATGTCATTATAATATGAGAGAGGATGTGCTCTAGAATATGGGTATATTCTAAATATTCTTTGTAATGGAAATCGTGCTCTTTATCAATATGTTTAGGTGTAGAAATACAAGATGTAGTAGACTAGACAATCTAAGGATACATGCACAAACAAATGGGAGATCCATGAACTAAGGCATACATATAGGTAAATTTGTAAAGAGGCGACTTGTAGTAGATATGACTATGGTTGTGTATTTTGATGATGATCTCACGACTCTCAAGATATGTCCACATGTTTGTGCTCAAGTGAATCTCTAGAGAAAGATCCATGTGTAGGAGATGAACCAATCACATATCTAGTATGGAGCCAAAAACAACAAATGGAAGTCTAGACT
>ML834698.1:103884-121746 GCA_009831015.1 Picea engelmannii
GAAGGTTTGCAGGTATGTGATTATATACACTAGGTATATTACAGAGTTACAAATCAAATTTGGATGATGAAATTGATGAGGGATTTTGGTTGAGGTACATGTTGGGTACATGGTTGAGACAAGTAGTTGATGAGTTGACACATACATGAGGTGTATAGTTGATGATGTTGGTACATCTTGATTAGTCATAGTTTATGTGTATTTGATGCATGATTGGTACATATGTGGTGCATGGTTGATGCACTTGTTGATGGTACAAGTTGAGGTACAGGTTGGTGCATGGTTCATGCACTTGTTTATGGTACATGTTGATTACAAGTTGTTTGGACATGTTATTGTGACAGGTTATTTGTACATGTTTGGTGCATGGTTGATGCATTTGTTAATGGTACAGGTTGATGTATGGTACATGTTGTCACAGGTTACTGGTACAGGTTGTTACAGGTTGATTGGTACAGGTTTACATCAGTATATCTCACAATGATAGTGTGGCATTGGTTCCATCATTCTACTTCTACGTCGGGGCGGTTGGACGGGGAAAGGACATGTGGTTGTAGCCGGAGAACATAGGGGGTTGTAGCCTCCTTCTGGTTGTAGCCAGATAATTGGGGAGTTGGATATTCCCTCAGGTTGTAACCTAAAAAACTAGGGGTTAGTAGCCTCCTTATGGTTGTAGCCAGATAATTGCAGAATTGGAGCTTCCTTCGGGTTGTAGCCTGAGAAACTAGGGGGTTGGAGCGTCCTTCAAGTTGTAGCTGGAAAACAAAGGAAGTTGGTGCTTCCAATGAATGTAATTCTTAAAGACATATAAGAAAAAACATTATGTGGTTTTTTCTCGCTTTGGGTTTCCACGTAAAAGCATTGGTGTACTATGTATGTCTATGATTGCCCATTTATTCATTGTTTATTTAATCTGAAAATATTGGATGATAATGCTACATTGATATAACACTTTCATTTTGTGGTTAAAAAATATTATTGCTCTATTACCGATTCACCCCCCCCTCTTAGTAATCCAACAGGAATGATAAAGACTCAAGATCTTATATGTTATTACATGCATACCTAGAGTGAGCCTCATCTCAGAGAAAGAGTCAATTGGCTCAAAAGGGAGAGCCCTCGAAGGATTTTCTCCTTGGTTCAGGTGGGAGAGAGACGTCTCCCAACACTAACATACAAGTGTCATGAGTCTAGGGTGAAGTTTGTATATTTCAGAGACAATCTTGGCATGATACAGAATGTCTCCCTCGTTGAGAGGGAGTGTTGATATTTGGGAACATCGGGAAGACATTCTCTTAGAATAATAATTAATAATATAATTATTGATTATTAAATATCATATATAATAAGTCAATGATAATAATAAATAGTTATTGATTATTCAAGGGACGCATCCTTTCATGGATGGTCACCATATGTTCCCTATATATGGAACATTCATCATTGTAATAATATATCGATTATATCTCATATGAAGAAAAACAACAGCATGGACTCAAGAAAGCTCTAAGAGCTTGGTGCATAGCCTCTCATTATTCAATGTAAGAGGGAGCTAGCCTATAAATTCGATATAAATGATCTTGGTCTCATGCATTATTATTTAGGACTAGAAGTATGACAAAAGCGTGGTGAAATATTCCTACAGCAAGGGAAGTATGTTGTAAAGATCCTTTAGTAGTTTGGGATGATGGATTACAAATCCATGGCAACTCCTATAGTGACAGATATGAGGAAGTTGAGAGAATTTTATTCTAATCCAATAGACTTGTCCTAGTACTGACAGTTGATTGGCTCATTGATGTATTTGGTGAATACTCGGTTGAACATTTGCTTTGCTGTGAACATGTTAAGCCAATTCCAGGTGGAACCTAGACATGAGAATCAGATAGTTGCAAATCATATTTTGAGATATCTTTGTGGGACGCTAAACTATGGTTTGAGATATGCCTCAAAAAATGATTTACAACGGCATGGATTCACTAATTCAGATTGGGCAGGGAGTGCATATGACAAAAAAAGTACTTATGGTATACATTTTAGTTTGGGCTCTAGTATGATATCATGGGTTAGAAGGAAACGTAAGTCTCTTGCACTTAGAATTGCAAAAGAAAAGTATATTTTAGCTTGTGATGCTTGTACGTAAGCAGTGTGGCTCCACAAGCTGGTTTCTGGATTGTTTGATCAGGTGTTGGATTCGACTATGATATATTGTGATAATCAGAGTTGTGTGAAGCTCTTAGGGAACTCGATGTTCCATGACAAGTTGAAGAACATTGAGATCAAGTACTACTTTCTCCGTGATAAAGTCTAGAGGGGAGAAGTGATTCTCCAGTGTATCTCCACTAATGAGCAGAGATATGATATTTTGAAAAAGACTCTATCCAAGATAAAGTTTGCATACTTAAGGGACAAGATGGGGCTCGTTGAGATTGCTCCCTTGGTTGAAAGGGAGGGGATGACTTCCTCGGTTGGGAGGGATCTATGATATGTGGCATCATGGACTATCAGTGAGCTGCAAATTTGTATCTTGTTAGTACAACTAAGAGATGGTCATACAACTTAGAGATGATGCTTGCATCATGCTAGTATAACTTAGATATGATACATATGGTTGGAGTTGTGGATGATACAATGGCCTGAGGTGCATCATGCTAGTACAACTTAGAGGTGGACATACAACTTAGATATGATGTATTGACATCATGCTAGTTATGTTCATCCTAGTACAACTTAAATATGATGCTGGTGAGCTACATCATGCTAGATATGGTCATGCTAGTACAACTTAGAGATGACCATACAACTTAGAGCTGATGCAAATAACTCATGTCATGCTAGTACAACTTAGATATGAAATACACCTTAGATATGATGCATTAGCATCATGCTAGATATGTCATGCTAGTACAACTTAAGATGACACAGTGAGGCATGAGGCACTGATCTACATCATGCGAGTACAACTTAGATATGGCATACAACTTAGATATGATGCATTGGCATCATGCTAGTATGGCTTAGAGATGATGTAGATGATACTCCAGATCATGCCAGTACAACTTAGATATGATGCATTTGCATCATGCTAGTACGACTTAGAGGTGATGTAGCTGATGACATTGTTGATGAAGGATTATATCAAATCATATGTTTTGATTGTTGTGGAGGTTGTATATCTCTGGACAATAGTTATATGCTATTGTGGTGGATGTGCTCCACTAGTAGTGATTGTGTGTCACTGGTTAGTAGTCGTGTGCTACTAGGAGTGGTTGTGTACCACTAGATAGTAGTTGTGTACTACTATGGATAGACACAGTTGTGTTATATTGGATGGAATTGTAGCAACTATATGCTACTATATGATTACCATGGAGACTACCACTAGTGTTGGAGTTGATTTCCAACTCGTGATGATGTTGCTCATGGTTTGATTTGTGTGATCATGATATAACATGTGTGGCTATGATGATGTTATCGAAAGAATGGTTTGTTTGTGCTCAAGACCATTACTGTTAATACCTCCCTAGCTAGGAGGGAGTGTTGATGTTACGGTAGCTCCGAGAGGTATTAACCTCCATGTGTAACCTTTGGCTAGAATAGAATATTTCGAGAAGCTAGAGAAACCCTAAACAGATGTGTAGAAACCCTAGAAATAAGTCGGCTCAACAAAATAATTAATATTAAAGTATTATATTCTAAAAGGACAAGTCATCCCAGACAAGTGACAAGAACCACTATAAATAAGAGTTGATCTAGCTCATTTGTACACACTCACTTCACTCACTCTCTCAGTCAAGGATAGCGCAAGTTTGGAGCTGCAATTGTAATATAGGAAGGTGGATACTCTGGAGTGTTTCTTAGTCTCTCTCTCTCTAGCGCCATCTATCCTCAGATGTGCGCACTAGAAGCTCTTGGTGGTGTTCTTGGTGATATTTCTTGGTGGTATTCTTGGTAAGTGCAACTGCAACTGCTGCAACTGAGTATTGTTCTTGTTCTGTGGATTTGGGACTTTCTGTTTGGTGAGCTATCTTTGGAGAAAGATGTGCTCTCTTGGTTATTTGTTAGTTCTAGTGTTGCTTCCGAAATCATTCTATCTATCAAATGTTATGGTGCTCGGGGGTGGTTGTGTGCCTATGGTTGGGTGACAATAGTGATATTTTCTATGGTAAAACGAGCACATTGAATATTTTAATAATAATATCTACCATGATATAAAAAAAACATACTCTCAATGTCATGGGCATTGAAAAGAAAAAATGCTCAGACAAAGAGCAAATAATTCTCCATTTTCAGGGCATTGAATCAAGGGAGATATCAAAGAATGTTAAAGCATCCTCTCTTCAAGCTAAACCTCCATAAACATTGTCCCTACCACCCTTGGAATTTATAAAACTCAATTTTAATGGGGCCTTAAAAGGGAACCTTGGCCCCTTAGGTAAAGGGGGAGCTTTCATAGATGACTTATTCTAAGAGCCTTTTTGGGATCCTTGGGGACAAATACAAACAATTCAACTAAACTGCCAACTCTAGAAAAATTCCTTCGTATAGCAATCACATAGGGATATGACAAGCTTATAGTAGAGTGATACTCTTTTATTATGATAAAAACTCTTAAATGATTGCTATATGATCCAAACCCCTCTAGACAATTTGACTCATAACTGGAAGCTCTCTTTAGGGTTGGAAGCAATAGCCAATTACATTGTTTGCATCCCTACACCCATCCCCCTTCATGTCAAACAAAAAACAAACAATTTGGTGGAAAAATTAGCCAATGAAGGTCTGTTAATGGCCAATGAAGAGATAGATATCAACTAGGGCAACATGGAAGCAAACTCCCTCGAGAAGGTTTTCATCATCGTCAACAATGTAGATGGATATACCTTGTATAGGGTGTACATATGCAAGGTAAGAGGGTGATCCGGATTTTATGAGCAGAACAAAATGAATACAGATTATTAACAGGTGCTTAACACAAAATAACAGAGATACAGTAAAATTGGTTTTCTATTAATAAAGAAATAAGCTGGAAACTGTAAAATGCAGCGGAAACAAGCTTGTTGGAATGGTGGCGGCTTATCTCTGAGAAGAGATGTGACGGTTGCGCTCATTCACAAGAAGAAGATTACAATGAGGCTTTGAATACCTTTTAATAATAAGAAAGAATTTCAAAAACCCTAGACATCCAAAAACCTAACCCTAGGAGATGAAGCGCCAAAAGTCATGTGGGCCCCGTTTGGGTAAGTTAGTACATCAACTTCCTAGGGTCGTAACTTTTGCATACGATCTTCATTTTAGGCATATTATAGCCCGTTGGAAAGGTATCATTGAGGAGATTCATTTTAGGCACAATATTGAAGGAACTTGTATATTGAAAACCATTTTCCCCAAAAAAAAAACATCGTTTAGGGCCTCAAAAAGGCTCCGGAAGTGAAAACTGCTAAAAATAGTAAATTACCAAAATTGCCATAAAATTGTTTTGAGCCAGTTGGAAAAGGTGGGTGGCCATTGATATCCATATAGATCAATCCTCCCTCCTTAGGAAGCAATGGTCTCCATTGCATTGAGTTCCCCCATCAGATGAGGAAATTTCTGCTGAATTTGGCTCCGGGTGAGCCACTTGCCTTGGTGCAGGATCTGCCCTGCTTTGACGACTTGATAAAGCTGGATCCTTTGTTGTCGAGTGCCCTTGATATGTGTGTCCACAATATGATCATTGAATGCCTATTGTATGAAGTCAGGGTTGAGCTATGTTGGTGTCATTTGTTCTGCTACTTCTGAGGTGTCCAATAGTGGTGGAAAATAAGGGCGAAGGACATCCACGTTGAACACTAGGTGCAGGCCAAGGAAAGGAGGAATGTTGAGCTCAAAAGAATTATCCCCCACGGCCTTGGTGATAGTGTACGACCCATAATAGAGTGGGAAAATCTTCCGATGGGGTCCTGTAAGGCGTTCTTTTTGCAAGTGCAACCAAACTTTGTCACCCACCTGAAACTTATGTGGCACCCGATGTTGATCATGGTGTTGTTTGTACTTGTCATTAGAATTCTGTAGGATATCCTGAACCTGTTGGCGGATGTGTTGGATCCTCTCAATGAACCAGGCGGCTTTGTCAGCTTCAGTTGGAGCAGGAGATGAGTCAGTCGAGGTGACCGCAAGGGGAAGTGAAACATCTATGGGACCCAATGGTTGGAATCCCAACCCCACCTGAAAGGGGTTGTGGCCGGTTGAGCTATGCAAGGCTTAGTTGTAGCTATGCTGAAAATAGAGAAGGCTCTCATCCCATGTGTGGGGGTGCTTTTAATTATACATGTGAAGGATATGCACAATCATTTGATTTACAACCTCAGTTTGGCCATCTGTCTGGGGGTGGAAGGCCATGGATTTGGTGAGCTTGGTATCCAGCAATGACCAAAGGCTCGACTAGAATGTGTTGAGAAATTGACTATCCCGATCTGAGACAATGGTTTGTGGGATTCCAAAATGTACCCAGACTCGTTCAAAGAAGAGCTTGGCAGTGGTCTCTGCTATGATGCTCTTCTTGTAGGCAACCAGAATCACCATCTTAGAAAAGTGATCAACAACCACAAAAACATAGTCATTTCCCCGCTTGGTGGATGGGAGGCCTAAAATGTAGTCCATTGAGATGGATTCCCATGGCCTGTCAGGAGTAGGAAGAGGAGTGTACATGCCCTGTTTCTTAGTGGTTGGATTGGCAATAACGCAAGCAGTGCAGGACCTGATATATTTGTTGACCTCTTGTCAAAGTTTTGGCCAGTAGAAATGTTTATGTAGCATCGCCACTATCTTTTCGAAACCGAAGTGTCCTGCCACCCGACTATAGTGGCTTCCTAGATCAGCTTCACTCGCTCGCTTGATGGAACACAGATATGGCCCAAACGACACAGCAACCCATCTTGAAGATGGAAATTATCGACAACTACGTTGGCACCCAACATTTGGTAGGTGGTGGCGAAGTCAAGGTCTGTCTCATAGAGTTGGGGCCATCCAGAGGTCTCATGGCCGTAAGATTCTAGCACCGTGGTGAGTGCCGCGAATGGCGGTCTGTTGAGGTAATCAATGATGCAATTGGTGCTTCCTAATTTATACTTGATGTTGAGGTGGAATTGTTGCAAGTATGTGGACCACTTTTGATGGTGGTCATTCTGCAATTTTCCCTATGTCTGCATGAACTACAGTGGCTTATGATTAGTGTGGATGATTGTCTCCTTCCCAAGAATGTAATGTCTCCACTGGCGACAAGCTTGCACAATGGAGTACATTTCTTTATCATAAGTAGGGTACTTACAGACAGTATCTGAAAGTGTCTCGCTATGATAGGCCACGAGGTGGTCGTGTTGAGTGAGAACGACGCCCACAGCATAGTCTAAAGCATCTGTCTTGATCTCAAAGGGATGTTTTAGGTCTGGTAGTGAAAGTATTGGAGCTAAGCACAAGCACTGCTTCAAATCATCGAACGCTTGTTGTTGAGACCGGCCCCATGCAAATTTTCCTTACCACCATCCTTGTTTATTTGGCTGAGGAACCATGTAATATGGGAGAATCCCAACACAAACCTGCGGTAGAAATTGGCAAGGCCTAAAAATCTCTGAAGCTCAGTGAGTGTGGTTGGGGTTGGCCAGTCACAGATGACTTGGATCTTGGCTGGATCCACATGTATGCCATGTTGATCAATGATGTATTCCAGGTAATGGACCCTGTCCATGCCAAAGGATCATTTTTCCAAGTT
The DNA here is from genome assembly GCA_009831015.1 of Picea engelmannii. Classification (NCBI taxonomy): domain Eukaryota; kingdom Viridiplantae; phylum Streptophyta; class Pinopsida; order Pinales; family Pinaceae; genus Picea; species Picea engelmannii. Next base: position 111,635 of record ML834698.1, read on the forward strand.
GGCATATAGCTTTTGCTAACGCAGGGTGTGCAAAACCTGTTGAATATGTTGCAAGTGTTCGGCCCAAGTCTTGTTGTAATAGAATGTCATCCAGATACACCACTATAAAAGTATTGGTGAATGGTTGTAGGATATTGTCCATCATCCTCATGAAAGTGGCTGGAGAATTTGTCAAACCAAAGGGCATGACCAACCATTCAAAAAGGCCTTCCTTTGACTTGAAGGTGGTCTTCCATACATCTGTTTGTTCTATCGGGACCTGGTGGTAGCCAGACTTCAGATCAATCTTACTGAAGTATTTGTCCCTCGTGAGTTGATCAAGGAGGTTGTCGATTCGGGGAATCGGTTACTGGTTTCTAACTGTGATTTTATTCAGAGCCTGGTAATCAATACAGAGTCACCAGGTTCCATCTTTCTTTTGTACCAGCACGATTGGGCTCCTGCAAGGTGATGAGATGGGACAGATGTGCCCCTTGTGGAGTAGTTCTTGGATCTGTCACTTGATATCCTCATTCTCTAACAAAGAGCAGCGATAGACTAGCCCATTGGGCAGCAGTGCGTCAAGGGTCAGATCGATGGGGTGCTTGACTTGGCAATGCAGAGGTACCCCTGTAGGTGAGGAGAAGATATATGAGTATTCTTCCACGACCTTATCTACTTGCTTCTACTGTGTGGAGAGGTCATCCATAGAGACTCTAGATGTGGTTATGATCTTTCTTTTATTTTGAGAGCGAATCATGAAGAAGAAAAACTTCCCCGTTTGAGAGATGACCTTCCTACATTGCTTAGCAAAGATCAAGGAAATAGCACTAGGTGGGACTGCCCCGGGTATCCTGTACAATTTCTTGTCCAAAGTAATAATAACACTACGAGGCCTAGACTCATATACAACATGACGTTTCCATAAATAAGGTTGTCCCAAAAGAACATCACAAACTTCGAGAGGAGAAACATCACACAATACCTCATCTTTGAAGGTCTTGATGTTGTACAACAGTCGACACTGTTGGCTGACGCAGAGATCGATTCCTTGGTGGAGCCATCCAATGGTGTAGAGTTGTGGGTGCGAAATTTTTGGAAGGGCTAGCTGCTTGACGACCTCTGCTGAGATGAGGTTCTTCTGGCTACCACTATCAACGATGAAGTGCAGCAGGGTGCCTTTTACCCACATCTGTGAATGCAACTATGGTAGCAACTGTGGCACTAGGTTCTGCATCAATGATCTGTCTTCCCCTTTCTGGTTCTGGCTCAGATTCAAAATCCACATCTGATTCTGAGGCTTTCACTTCGGCCACCAACGACTGCTTTGAGTGGCAGTCAGCAGTGTTATGCCAAGGGCTCTTATGGAAGTTGCACCACTTCCCGATGTCTTTCTTTGTCTTTCTGGTGTCCTTCTTTGCTTGCAGCTTGGACTGGTTGTCCTGATACTATCCATCTTTGCTTTGTCCTTTGTTCTGTGGGTTGGGGCTGCCCTTTCCTGGATTTTGTTGTGCGGGGTTCCGAGGCCCAAATAGTCATGTCTTTTGTTTGAGCTTCTGCTCTATTTTGACATCATATATGTAGGTCGCGCCCAAGGATGAGATGTCCAGAAATTCCATTTCAGTCTGGATGTATCTATGCAGAGCACCGCTATACTTGAGCACCATATGTCACTCCGAATCTTTGATACCCAGCTTGGTCCACAAGGTATGGAAGATATTTGTGAAATCTAGCACTGCTTGGTCTCTTTCTTTCCACAATGTAGTCCATTTGGTATACAGGTCGTCATAATTCCGACAGGGTAGTATTGTTCCTTAATAGCATCCCTGGAGGATTCCCAGGTGGTCGTGACTGAAAATAGGGAGGGTTCCTCTGTTTCCTTTTGCTCACAGAAAGTTTCCCACCAATATTTGACCTGGGGAATGACTTTGACGGGCGCAAAAGTAATTTTTTCTCTATTCGAAAAGATATGGACAGAAAAATACCCCTCTAGTAGATTCAACCACTTGTCTACAGCATATGTGTCTATTCGACCTTCAAATATAGGAATATCAAAGTTTATTTGTACCTTGAAGGGGGCGGTGCCTCTGTTCAAAGAAGATGCATTGCTTGTTGGTAGCCGCCAAAGGATTTGCATGAAACCGAACCCTAGGAGATGAAGCGCCAAAAGTCATGTGGGCCCCGTTTGGGTAAGTTAGTACATCAACTTCTCGTGGTCGTAACTTTTGCATACGATATCCATTTTAGGCGTATGATAGCTCGTTGGAAAGGTATCATCGAGGAGATTCATTTTAGGCACAAAATTGAAGGAATTTTCATATTTCAAACCTATTTTCCCAAAAAAACATCGTTTAGGGCCTTAAAAAGGCTCCGAAAATGAAAACTGCTAAAAATAGTAAATTACCAAAATTTCCAGAAAACTGTTTTGAGCCAGTTGGAAAAGGTGGGTGGCCACCAATATCCATCTGGATCAGAGGGTGTCAAAAGCCTATTCTTTGTTGATATTATGGTAGTTGCGGGAGGTATTAACCTCCATGTGTAACCCTGACAAGAATAGAATATTCTGGAAAGCAAGAAGAAACCTTAAAGCCTTGGACATAACCCTAGAAGACAAGTCAACTAAAGAAAATAATTAATATTGAGTCTTTAGCCTCTAGAAAGAGAATTCGGCCCAGACAACTTAGAAGGAGCAGTACCATTTGTACACACACAACTCACAACTGCAGAAATTTCGTAAGTGCACAAGTCTAGAGAGTAGCTGCAGCTACTGCAACTAGTATTTTTGGTTTTAGGCTTGGACTTTATCTTGGTTATGGTTTGGAATTTCTGATTGGTACGCTATCTCTGGAGAGTGGTACGCTACCTTGATTGGATTTTGGACCTAGGGTTTGCTTCCAGAATTATTCTCTCTGTCAAGGTTAAGGTGCTCGAGGGTGGCTTCGGCTTATGGTTGGGTGACAATATTGCTATATTGTTTATGGTTAAACAAGCACACCTATTATTTCTAACAGGTTATGGTCCCACACTATCTTCATACAGTCTAACTGTTGGAAGATAGATTGGGAGGATTTTCTCAGTTACAATTGTAGTTGTAATCAAAGTTTTTTTGTTGCAGCAACGAAACCCTAACCCTCATGTTGAGGCACCTTAAGTGAAGAGATTGACCTAATTTTTGGATAGCCTAGTGTGCCCTAACCTAGCACACCTCCTAGTATTCTCATCAAGCTAAGACATCAAGTTTGATTTTTTGGTCAAATTCAAAGGTTGACCAAGTCAAAGCAGTCATGACTTACTCTATGAAGTCAGAAAACAAGTTAGAAGGGGCTTCTAACTTCATAGCATGGAAGACAAGGATTGAACTCATCCTTTCTAAGAATAAAGTGTTGGATATCGTGAAAGGAAAGATCATGGAACCACAGTTTAAAGAAGGAAAAGAGAAGTAAAATCCAAACGTTGCAGTTATGGAGAAGTTCAAGGACAATGACATCAATTCCATGAGTATCATAGTGGACTCTGTAAAAGATCACTTGATACCCTACATTTCTCATCTTGACTCATCTAAGAAGATGTACGATGCCCTAATTAATCTCTTCTCAGTCAGAAACATTGGAAAAGTAATGAGTCTAAAGAATGAGCTTCATGACATGAAAATGAATGATGATGATTAAAGCATAACATCATACTTTGTGATAATCTCTCAGTTAAGATATCAACTACAAGCTATTGAAGGAATCATTTCAAGGAACTGGTTAATATAGTAATCAACGGCCTTCCCAAGACATGGGATACATTTTCCGCAAGCATGAACACAAGAAAGGAATATCTCACATTTGAAGAAACTTTGGACTTGTAGTGCACAAGAAGAATCAAGGATTAGCACAAAAGAGAAATCCCAAAAGAAATACAATGATCAAGCCTTCACAACAAAAATTCAAGAATTTCAGGAATAAGAGGAAGTTTGGCCTAAGGAAGGAACAAACGAAGCATCAGTTGTCGAAGAAAGGGAACCCTCAAAGAAGGCCAAGCAGGATAAAACAAACTTCTTCTTCTAAGTCAAGGTAACAATACTCTTCAAAGTTCTTGTACATACCATGTTTACATAGTTTCTGTACATATTATACATATCTATTTTTTAGAAGATAAGATGTTCAAGTGAAACAACACTTATGGTGGAATAACAAGATAAGGATTGTTATCACAATGACTACAAGTCAAGCAATACACATGAAAATATGAAGTACATTGACAATCCTTGGTAACAATTCCCGTGGAAACTATTATACAAGTAACAACTGCAAGATAAGCCAAAATCAGAATCAAACTTGAAGAAACCTAGAAGAATTCAAAGCAAAAATAAGTCAGCAATCAAGAGGAAATTAGAAAAATACTTGTGACACTTTGCAGAAGGCAATAAGGATGAATACAGAAGCGTGGACTCTCTTAGATGGAGGGAGTTGATTACAAAATTCCAAAATAAGAGCATCCATTCATGCATGAAGAAAGGATTAGGAGGGAGATAATCCTAAATGATATGATCCGTTGAGGATTATGAAGTACCTGTCCATGTTCCAATTGAAAGTAGCAGCCATGATAAGAAACACGTGTTCAGTTTGACTCTAAAAGAAGTCTTCTTCGAAAAGAAGCCTTAAAGTATCCTTGGTTGTCCATCTACATCCATGATCCTATGATGAAAGGAAGAAGTTGGAATCTTTGAGGCATATAGAAGACCCCATAGCTAAAGAGACACATGAGGAAGAACATGAAGATTCCAAGAAAGAAAGAAAAACAAGAACAACCAGTTGTTATATCAAGAATCACAAGACTACCAGCTTGGTTTGAACCCACTATGAAGCAATCGAGCAGAAGAAATGGAAGTTATGAGAAATAATAGTGTATGTAAGAAAATGTGAAAAAGACTTATGAATGGAAGCATTACAAGATTAAGATATTCTTCCAGAAGGAGGGAGAATACCATGACAACAAATTGTTCTAGAAAACCAGACATACCTTTTGTAGTATCCATGGATTGGAATTTACATGTAAAATATTGTTCTTCCCAACAAAGCAAGTGATAAAGAAGCTTATACCAGAAAGAGATCCATGTATACAGATATAAGAAGACCTTGTATGGATTCAAACAAATTGATGCAGAGTATCTCATATATAGCAGAAGTGTGGTGAAAACTTTCTATGACAGAAATAATGTATCAGAATGGTTACTCAGAAGTCCAAGTTGATGGATTGCTAATACATGGCAAACTCTCATGATGAAAGAAGAAGTGCTACTTGGATATATTTCAATTTGAGCTTTGCCACAATGTCACGAGCTAGAAGAAAACGAAAGTATTGGATTCGACCATGACATATTGTAAAGATCAGAGCTATATGAAGTCTTTAGAGAAAACCAGTGTTCCATGACAAACTGAAGTACATTGAGATCAAGCATTATATTCTCCATGATGAAGTCCGGAAGAAAGAATTGGTTCTTCGATATATCTCCACAAATGAACATATAGCAGATATTTTGGTAAATCCTTTGTCTAAGATGAAAAGTTTGCATACTCAAGAAACAAGTTGGGGCTCGTGGAGACGAATTCCTTATTGAAAAAGGAAGAGATTCCTCCCAGGTTGGGAGGAAGCACTGATATGTTATTGATTTATGGCTAGTCATTTTTCAGTTTGAAAAATGGTCCAAGATGAGTAGTTCCTTTCTAGTTCAAAAATTAGTTTGATATTTCTAATGGACATACATTTTCCAGTTAGGAAAATGGTCCAGATTGGACAGCCATTTTCATAATGAAAATGGTTCGATAGACTGTTGATGTACCATAGACAACGATTCCCCTTGTGGAAAGTGTGGGGGAATGGTCTAGGAAAATCATTCTTCTTGGCAGTCAATCTGAGTAGTGGTCAAGTAGAATGGCTCGCCTTGTAGGGCAATCATTCTTTCGAAGTTCATAATTGTGAGCAGTTTCGAAGAATGGTTTGTTTTGGAGGTTGGTCTGGATAGTCATTCCCTAGGGCAGACTCATTCTCTCTAGGTTTCAATGTTATTATTGCTATAGGAATGGCCCAGTTAGGTGAATGGTCCAAGTTCAATAATCAGGGACATGCATTCCCCAGGGAAGACTCATTCTCTCCAAGTTTCACTATGATTAGTGCCATAGGAATGGCCCAATTAGGTGAATGGTCCAGGCTCATAATTCAGGGACAATTATTCTTCTGTGCTTGAGAAGAATAGTCCAGATAGCCCATGGATGATGTTTTACTTTCTGAGGGCAGATGCTCTTCCATATCTCACAGATGTGAGTGGAAGAATAGCCCAAATGACTCAGTTTATATCATGATATTGTTTTATGTATGTTGATATAAGATGATATGATTATTGTGAAGACTGTATGTCTATGGACAGTAGATGTATGCTACTATGATGGATGTGTTCCACTGGTTGTGACTATGTGTCACTGGTTAAATAATCGTGTGCTACTTGGTGTGGTTGTGTACCACTGGATAATAGTTGTGTACTACTATGGACAGACACAATTGTGTCCTATTGAATGGAACTGTTCCAATTGTCGTGAAGACTATCAATAGTGTTGGAAATGATTACTACCTAGATGGATAGTTAGTGTGTTGGTGGACAGATATTCTCTAGGCAAAAAATGGTCCAGGACAATCATTCTTCTAGGACATATGTCTGGATTAGAAGAATAGTCCTTGTAGACCATGGTGTGGCTTCCAACATCTGTTGGAACTGTTGGAGCCGCCCTTGTTTTTCTAGCTCGTCACAAATTTCATTTTTAAATGCTTTAAATCTAAAAAGTGGTTTTCTTTTTCCCTCTGAGATATCGAGATCTCTGAAGCTTTATCACACGAGCAGCGATAATTATTATACTCTCAAAACAAGTCCTACCTTTCGAAAAATGTTTTCTCTTTTTGTTCTACTTCGGGATCTCACAGGTCGGATACTATAACTCATGTAATTCACACGTCCCGAGTCACGAAACGGCAAAATCATTTTAACTTTCCACTCAAGACAGTAACGAGGGTAAACTTTTCCCTAACTCATGATTAAGCGTTGTTGGGGTTTCGCGCCTCGGCGTTCGCCAAACCCAAATTTTTATTGTCACAGCCCCGATAGCCGAGAACACGAGGTCCTTTTTGAATAACCCATGTCAAGGATTAAAGGCAAAAGCTGACCGTGGTAAAAGTTGTTCTCGACGTTTCGCCACTCGGCACTATCTTTTTCGAAAGTTACACCGTCTAAACCCCGACTCACAAAATCACGATGCAATTATAACGTGATTAATTAATCACTTAATCCAAGATTATCTTCCCTGTAATTAAGTCACGTTATCGCGATCTCGCGGTTTTGCAGCTCGACATGTAAATCTCCCAGAAACTTATCTTCGAAGCTCCGAGTCGCGATATGGCGAAAGTAATAATTATAAAATTAATCGAGCCTCAAATCACGATTACCTTTTATTAACCAAAGTCGATCTTCGCAGTCTCGGGTGTTAAAGACTCAAAATGTTTAAAAAAAATCCCCGATATAATGAGTAGCGAGTGTTACCCACAAATTTGGTCATTGTGATGATGTCATGATGATGTTATGATGATGGAAAATCAAACTATTTACTAAGAACACTTTCCTGAGAAAAGTTACAGTTGTCTTCTTCCAGAACTCACACTTTTGAAGAATGTTTGCAGGCTACTTATATATTCACCTGCGAGAATGCCTGATTCTCGCAGGCTACATTAAGATGGGGTGCGAACTTCTCGCACTATACTCATTGTTAGGGTGCGAACATGTTCTTAAAGGGGAAAAAGATAAAAGTCTCGAACCTTCTAGAAGGGGATCTTCTAGAAGGATGAGTTGGCTTTCGAATGGTTATTCAGGTGTTGGCATTCCAGATATCTTGGGATCATTCCCTATCCAAGTAACTAATCTATCTTCTCCTATATATTGAGGATATTGCTCATGGAAAGGGTGAAGTTAAGTTAAGTTAAGCAAGCAGCAAGTTAGCAAGAGTTTGATTAGAGGATTAGTGCAAGACTGTATGGAGGATTGATACTACAGCAGCTAGAGACAACAGCAAGGTCATCACAAGTGGTTGATTTTATTCATGCATGAGCAAGTGTGTGTGTCAGAGCTAGGAGCCATCGAAAGGAGACCTATGACATCAAGGCTCAGGTTGTAAGTTTCACTTTCAATTAATTCAATACAACAATATGTCCCTTTCCCATAAAGATGATGTCACTTTATTACATAACTACTTGATCATATGTATAGACTAGTTATTGAATATATTAATCTGCCTTTACTTCGATTGGTTCGTTCTGTTGTGATCTGAACGGGACGAGATAATTGGAGAAAATCTTAGAACAACAGAGATCTAAGGAAAGCGTTCATAAGGTATGTCCATGATCCTCATCTCTCAGTTCATTCAATAGTCTAGATCTAGGGAAAGTGTATTATTCTGTCCTGTTTTGTTCTAGATCCAGGTGGATCTAGGGAGATCGATTTGTGTCCGCACTCACGGATTTATCCTATAACAAAATTGGCGACTCCACTGGGGAACTATCCCTTTTTTCTTTATGGTTTTTGAATTTTCGGTGGCCATTTGCTCTGTTTGCATTTTTCTCTTGATTTGTCAGTCTCTGAGTCCTCAGGACACCCTGAGAGACCTTATGGGTCTATAAGTCAGTTTGAATTTTACTTGCTTTTTCAAAATTTTCATTAGTTTTAGGGATTCTCACACTGTGTCCATTGACAGCCTGCGAGAACCTTGAAAGTTTGCACTTTGCATATATATTCCAGTGCGAACAGTTCGCATGTTGCATCAAAGTGGCCTGCGAGAACACTGTCTTCTCGCACTGTGTTCCACACTGGCCTGCGAACATATTTTTTGACATTTTTGAATTCAAGTTTTGACTCTGTCAATTTCTCATATATGTTGATTTACACCTCTTTGGCTTACTGAATCAGTGACTTACATATCTTTTGCTTTAGTTGGCTCGCTGGAGCTGATATGGGATTTCTAGGTTTTTCTTGCCTTTGAAGCTTGACTTTCATTTCTTAGCTCTTGTTGGCATTTTCACCCTCTCTAACTTCTGGAGTTGAGTGTATCTGACTGGCTGAGAACTAGGGATTGGTTGAGAGTTGAGTGTTTGGTGTTTCTCTTGCGCTTGTTCGTTCGAAAGGACAATTCTTCATTTGCATTGAGAAGCTCCTTGGTTTTCTTTTGTTTTTGCTTTCGTTGAAAGTTTTGGTTGGGTTGTCATAGTTTGATTATTGAGGGTTTGATTTTCTTTTCTCATTAATCAGAGTTCTTCTTGGAAAGTGAAATGCATGTTTTCTTTCAAGATTTTGTTTTTGTTTTTTAAAAACATTGAAAATCAAATTTTAGAGTATTGAAGTTTTGAAAAAGACATCTAGACATTGCTCATTGATACATGATTATTTGCATTGGCATCTAAAAGGAAATTGAATATTGCATTTGCATTGTAGTCTTGAGATTGATTCGGAAATTGTTCTCTCTCTCCCATAACTAGGATTCATCGAATGAAAATAATTATATTTCATCATATCCTTGCATTATTTGGGTCAGAGTCACACATCATGAGTTTCATTTCCGTTACCTTTGAGTAAACAACAGCCTGTAAAAACATTGGGTCATATTAAAATTGATCTAGTAACTCTTTTCTAGGACTCTTTTACACCAACATTTAGCTAGGCTAGTGCTTTGGAGTAGGAAGAGAGACACACTCTCCACAAGCTCAAAAACAAACAATAGCATCTTGAGTTAGGGAGTGTTAAATTCCATTGGCAGCATATTGTCCTGGGAAGCCCTTCTAACACAAGGGTCAACCATTAGGTCACATTGGTGTTAGCAGAGTTACTAACCCTGCTTTGTTGACATCGGTGTATAGATTTCACTTATTACGGGGGTCACTCCGAGGTATACCCACAATTATGAGTGGAAGCCTTTTGAGTTGATTTCGGGCTAGATACCCTACCTTTGCGTGTGGATCGGACTGACGACTGTTTCCCCAGGTTGTACTGTTGTTTGTGGTGACCTTAGTGGCTTATCTCTCTAGGTTCTTACCCAAGGTGACTGTGGAGGGGAAAG
>ML834699.1:0-28828 GCA_009831015.1 Picea engelmannii
TCATAAAACTACAATAAGTATGAAAAGATATACTAGATCTTATGACCTTAGTATTAAACCCATGCACCTATCCCTCATACCCATATACCTAAACCTAATTAATCCTCTCATAGCTCTTGAACATGGTTAAAGGCTAAAATCATATCAAAATATGAAGCATGCATAGCAATGATAAGCCACAAATATATTTCATCCTTAAGCAAATTCACGAACCTATCTTATATCATGAACCATGACCTAACATAAAATTCACCACCCGAACATCTAATCACCTATCCCAAAATGATGCCTTGAAAACCCAACGTCGTATCCTCATCATTACAGTAACGGGTAGAAATTAAATGGCTTATCTAGTCATAATTTTACAGCATCCTTACTTAAAGTTACCATTCGCATTACCAACAACATCACCATATTCCCCCTTGTCGTGAGCTTTCTCCAGTCCTGAGCCTACTCCTTTCCGGTACCAAACCCTTACCTCATCAATTGACTAAACCCTTGTGCTACAACCCAATCCTTTTCTCACAACTTATAACGATGGTGGTTAGTAGACATGAACTGGTCTTCCAAATTTATAGGGAAACTGAGGAGTACCAATTATGTCAAGAAAAATATACTAGATTGGGGTGGATACCATTTCTGGAAAAATTATAGGCTGGCACGAGAAGATATCTCAGGAATTTATACAGAGCTATGATGGAGAGATTGCACATATAGGAAATCAACAACTGATAATTAATGAAGCAACCTTAAGGGAGGTTATGGGACTACCTAGCAGAGGAGCCAAATACTTCAAAGGTGTAGGAATTAACAAATAAATTTGCCAACAATTCTTGAAGGCAGATCATCAACACCCTGACTAGAAGAAGGGGATCCCTAGGAACTACATCAAAGAAGAATACCATCCAATGATTACCAGTCTTCAACGATTTGTCACCTGTGAAGGTAGGTATGTCGTGACCTTCATATATCATCTTAGGCTTCTATTGCAGTTTGAAGGAGGCCCTGAAATCGATTTCCCATATTTTCTATGGATGAGTTTGAACAAAATGGTAAGAGGTGTTAAATCCATCTCCAAAACAGAGAAGACTATCATTTACCATCAAGGTCTCATTAAAATGATAGTTTTACATGAGCTTAGGAAACAAAGGATTAGTTGGAAAACTCTTATCACACAACACCTTCCTACAGAAAATAAATCTGTGGAGGAAACCCAGCATGGTCCAAAGAAAAGTAAGGAACCCCAAGAGAAAAAGAGAAAGAAGGATAAGACAACTCCACCATCATCTAGGGCAGTGATCCAACATGAAAAAGCAGGGTCCTCTTCCACAGTCAACAAGACTTCTAAAAGCTCTGAATCAAAAGGTAAAAACAAATTAGTAGAGGAGACTTCAATGATGGCAGTTGAGAAAGAGAACCATCAGAAAATGATGAAGAAAGGGAAGCATAGCTCATAAACTAAAAGTAAACAGTCTGTGGTACAATCCCCTGTCACCATTTCACAATTCGAAAAGAAGAAAAGGAAGCCTGTGAGCATCCCTGATCTGATACCTCCTTGCAAAAGAACCATGAGGAGCATGGAAAAGAAGGGAAAAGCAATATTTAGTCCTCATACACCAGAAGATCCAATCAACCTTGCCTCCCCTTTTGAGGATTTACCAATCCAAGATGACATCCCTAGTTTGACTGAGGAGCAAGCCACTATTACTTTAAGTGAGATGAGGGAGGAAGTCTAGGAAAGGGAGTGCATCCAGCCAGTGATGATGGAGTCAACAAAGACATTTACAAAAGAAAAAATGAAGAAAAGGATTGGGGAACTACAAAAACAAAATTAGGAACTCCAACAGGAAGTAAAGGAATATCAACTCTTGGACAGGTATATCAAAAAGGAAAATGAGTACTTGAAAGCAACCAACCAACAACTTCAAGACGACCATGAAGAGACCTCTAACAAGCTCAAGAAGGTATTATGACTCCTACAATATGTTAGGGTCATCAAAAGGGAGCTAAAAGAAGAGGCTTCAGCCATCAACATCATTGATCCACCAAAGTAAAGAACACAGTCTCAAGTTTTGAAAAATTTTGGGTTTGTTTTTAGTTGCATGAGGACATGCAATGATTTTGGCATGGGGGAATGTTGAGACCCTAAATTGACATACCCATTACTCTATTATACTCTTCACCTACACCTTTTTGGCCTACCTAAAGCTTGAGTGAATGAAAAAAATGCTACCATTTGCCAGTAATAAGGTCATAAGGTAAAGTATGGTTAATTCATGCGTTTTGTGGTTTATTGAGTTAGGGAATTGAATATTTCATGTACTAATGCTTCAATTTTTCATATCTAAATATTTGACCTCTAGATATCCAATGTTCCTGTACCATCTCAGTTATCCGGTACCTGCGCACCAAGACTACTGATGTCTGAATCTGGTACCAAACACATTCAGTACCATCTATCTGTTATGATATGGTACCAATGGCCACACACTGTTATGATCCAGTACCAACGGCCACGCACTGTCATGATCCAGTACCATCTGCCTGTTACAATCCGGTACTAATATGGAAGAGCCTAATGCACTAAGTTAAGTTCCAGATCTCTCCTAAGCCAATTGGTGGATGTATATTTGCTTTAGCAAGGCTATGATAAGAATAGTTTGTTGATTGCCTCATCCTCATGCACTTTGTGTCATGAGGATGAAGCTAAATATGTAACCGAATGATTGAACTTAACAACTGATTGGTTTGAAAATCACTTCACCTCCTTGTGTTTCATGATTAAGACTATTAAATAGCTGTGGCAAGGATGGTGGAAGTGTAGGAGAGTTAGTATATTATCAATATGTGAAGCAGGGTGTGATAGTACATAACATATTCTGAGTGAAGATTAATGGAATGTCATTTATCTCCATATTTTGATTATCTATGATTAAGTATGAGTTGATTTGTTAATGAGAGTTTTGATTTTATGTTTTGAAATGTGAGTGAGAGTAATGTGTGTGTTGAAGACAAGCCTCCTATAGACTTCAGTAGCTGACCTGTTGAAGCAGCAAGGGCTCACCGCCCAACAAAGGTCAGCCTCTTTGTAGATTAGCATTAGCATTTGTTTTCCAGTAGTGTAAACATTAAATTAGCTAAAGTTTTAACTCTGTTAGATGATAACAGTATAGCTTAGACTAGGATTTCCATTATATAATTACTTAGAGATCTTTATTTTCTCTGTTTTTGCATATGCCCTATTTCTGTTGTCATGAATTTGATTTCCTTGAGTGATCATAGATGTTGGCAGCAATAGTCAAAACTATTTGGATAAGAACTAGTGAAGTTCATTGTGAACCACATCAGAACCAATATATTGACTATTGAACTACCCATGCTATGCGTTGATGATTGATGTGTGATTTCCCTTCAGAAGTGTGGATTGCATAGTTAGTTTTCTGGGTCAGATAGCAGAGTTGATCTATCAAACCAATTCCATCTCATACTTGCATGTCCCATAATGGAATGGATAGCCTCTCTGTGAAATACAACCAAAGTGAATTGCAGTTTGCTATTTTGATTTGTTTCCAACATGCATAATCTAGTTTAATTCTATACTTGTGACATTAGAAATTACTTTTCTTACTAGTGTCTTGTAACTCTGTTGATTACGGATCCCGGATTGATAGTTAATGAGTGCATTATACTAAACATATAAGTAGAACAACAACCATAGAGAAGAAAAACTATGCTCAAGACCTATGTTTCATTTTTTAACGATCTTTCCACAGAGAATCAAAACTTTGCTCAAAACCTTTGTTTAATTTTTTAACGATCTTTCCACAAAAAAGAAAAACTATGTTCAATACCTTTGTTTAATTTTTTAATGAGCTTACCAGAGAGAAGAAAAACTATTCTCAAGAACTCTATTCCATTTTTTAACGAGAATGCCACAGAGAAGCAAAAATATGCTCAAAACCTCTCTGTGATCATGGCTTCCAAGAGGACAATGCTATGGAAGGAATACATGTCAAGGGACAAATGTTAGCCATGGCTTCCAGGAGATCTTTGCTAGATGGAAGAAAAAAACTCCGGAAGGAATACATGTCGATGACCTCGATAAGGGTAGGGAGATCTGGCTCTAATATCCCTATCGAAGAGATGACCATGTCAACTATCGGATCTAAGTCAGGATAAGGGAGAGATTCCCTCTTGTGCGGGGTTGAACACATGGGGCATGTCATTACATAATTGACCTACGACGGGGCTAACATCGCTGGCATGTATGGACCTTTCAGGGAAGGAATATGGTTGACCATAAGATGAGGGTCAATGAATGAAAGTTGGTCGATCATTATTATGTTTCCATTGTGAGGGAAAGATATCACTCAAAAGAGAGTGGACAAAAAATTTCTCATAACATAGACATAGTCTCTCCCGAGGAGATAGTTAAAGTCCAAGGGGTTGTGAACAACCATCACAATGACACAGACAATTTTTCCTCCCAAAGTAACTAAAACCTAAGGAAATATCCCTAAAGGTTGACTAACTATTCTGTCAAAGGTCAACAAATTATGAGTCACGGGTGCAAGTTGTGGGGAACCAAAATTTTTCCAAGAGTTCACGGATAAAATGTTAACAAAAGAACTTTCGTCTATTATAGTGTTAGGAATATTCCTATCACAAACTTGTATAGTGATTTAGAAAGGCATGTAAGAAGGAAGACGGGGTTCTGTCAAATGATTCCAATTAATATAAATCATATATTTGCTTGAAGGGGGTTCCATTGGGACGATCATAGTGTTCCCTTGTCCGGGTAAATTAGTATTAATGAGGTAGACCTGAGTGAAATCCTCACTCTTTGAATGAGGAGTAGGATCGATCAATGACAGAACCAGATCGACCACTTTGGTTTCACTATTCAAGGGAGAAGTGGGATCGATCGATGATGGAACTGGATAAACCACTTTGGCAGTCTTCAGATGAAGAGTGGGGTTGATCGATGATGAAACTAGATCAATCACTTGGGTTTTAGTTTTCATATGAATATTCAAGATGATCGATGACATAATTGGATCAACTACTTGGGTTAGTGGTTCAACCAAGGATGAAACCATATCGACCACTTGATCAACTAGACTAACCGAGGATGGAACCATATTGACCAATCCATCAATTAATGATAGTTTTGGAGAGATCTTATGATAAGTAGTTGGAATTTGAATATTTTCCAAAAGATAAGAAGCCTCATCCATATGAGGGGAAAGGTGAGTGTAATGATCACCTTCACATAACATACAAGAAAATTTGACAGTTTTATTCTTCATACCAACCTTAACATCACTAGTTGACGGGGTGTCACTATCATGTTCAGTAGGAAATGATGATGTGGAAGACCACATTTCTAATACCTTTGGGAGACCAGGGAAATCCCTTAGAAAGTGGTCACCCTTACAAATCTTTCAAGGGAATTTGGGTTGAGGATTCTTTGTTTTAGACTTGTTGAATTTATCAACACTCCCAGTAAGATTAACAATAGATGGTTGCTTGGATACAACATGACCTGATGCAATTGGAGGCTTGGTCTCTTTCTAATTCTTATTCTTCTTCCCCTTTTGTTTCTTCTTCTTCTTATCAACATAGCTACTTGATTTATATATTTCACTAGGCAAAGAAGGAGAAAGGGAAGGAGACATGATGGGAGAAAAAGGTAAAAGGTCGACACGAGGTTGATTTTTGGGTGGTGTTCTTACATATAAAGCATTAGGTGCATTCGAAGTAATGGAAAAAGTCAAGATCACAATAGTGGGGAACAACCAAACTAGTAACCTGATGGTGAGTCTCGGAAGACTCAGTGTGGCAATGAACGGAGGACTAATGTTTCCAAAAGAAGGAAAGGAGAAAGGTTCCTTGGGAAAATGGGTTCCTTCATTGGTACTCCCAATAATTGATGCCATTGACATTGACTTGACCTAAGATCCACTAAATAAAAAAAATAGCATTGGCTACAAATCTAAGAATCAAACAATCAAGCAAACCTTCCCACAATGAAACCACTAGTTGGTGATGAAATATAACATCACGCGATCAATATAGGAAGGGGTTGGGATAGAGTGGGTGGATCAGTTATGTAGGAAACCTGCTTAATAGACTTACACCATGGTGCAAGTTCCCAAACGGTTTTACCTGTGGGTGTACCCTCCAAGGAGTTCAAGTGAGTTTGTCCAAAGCCTGACTCGGGTACGACAAAGACTCCCCTTCACCATCACCTTCTGTATAAACCATATATATATAGGCCACTTAAGGTTACCAACTCGGAGTCAGCCTCTGGGAATGTACAGTAGATAGTCGGGAAGGAACATATGGGCATGATAACAAGTCCAAAATTCTTCAAGAGAACTAAAGACAAGTGGACTGGAATACTACTCAGAACCCGAATGGATTCAAGATTCACAAAGCTCCGAGACCAAATGAAACCAATCGTTTCTCAAGAAGAACCCCCAATATACGATCTTTCTTGTATGTGGGTTAAGATTCAGAGGGGAAATATCTTCTTCTCTCCTACACACGACCTCATGTTTAACCCTTGTGTGAGAGGGGGATCTCAACTATGCTTATATGAACAATTGGATTTATCGCTCCCTAGCATAAGATTCTATGTTTGTTTGATGACTTTGGAAAGTTATCCTCACAACCTATTACAAAGCCCTACACTTTAAGCTAAGATAATATAAAAGTTTCTGATCAGTTTTATAAGTGATTCATTTTAGGGATGTTGTTTACTTCAAAGTTGCGAAAGTAAAAATTATGATGTTTTAGAATCAACTCCAAAAGAATGCAGAATAATGATATGAAAATATTTTTCTTCAATCAATCCTACATACAGGATGGAGAAGAGGTTCAACTTTCTTAAAAAAAAAAACCAATCCCAAACAAAATTTTCTAAATGTAATCTACTACACTACCCAAAAGCAAGAACACAGTTGTCTTATTTATTTTATTTTAAAATAAAGCAAATGCAAATCCATTAATTCTTCATCACTTTGAATCAAAATGAAAGAGTTGGATACAGATAAAAAAGACATGAAGAAAAAATATTTCAAACAAAGAATGCACTCAAAGGATAGCGATAACTAAAAGAAACAAGTATGATAACTCGTTCAATCAAGAACTCAAACATGCAAATGAGAAAGAAGATAAACACTCACGAAAATCCTCAAATGAAGAGAAACAAGAAACATAAATCAAGCTAGTTTTTCATAAGAGTCATAATCATCCAAAAAAGATAGATGTTTCAAATAAAGACAAGAAGGCTCAATACCAAGAAATATTTTCAAACCCTAGTTGGTGAACAATCCTAAACAACCAAGCAATCTGAAATCTTTACGAGATGAAGATCAGACAAACCTAAAGGAAGAAAGAACCAAGGGATCATGTTAAACCAAGGGGACTAAAACTAAGAGAAAAATTTTCAAACTCAAAGGATAAACATAAATGAGCGATAAATGTCAAACTCTTAGTAAAACAAAGTCAAGAGTATTCAAAGGTATCTGAGCAAAAATCCCTTCATGATCAGACTGAGAAAAAGAGAGCATAAAGGGGTAAATCTATAAAAGGATATCAACTCTCCTATTTCCAAAGGGAAAGAGTGCTACAACACTTTGGTATACACTACAAGGGAGAACTGATCCTAGATCAACGCTCTAGTGCACACAGTAGAGGAGCGATGCCCTTCCCAAAAAATCACAAAAGAGGCTAAAAAATCAGAAAAGGTTTCCAAAGACTCTGTGCAATATTCAATGAATAAGAGAGAAAGGGGAGTAGATCATAAACAAATAGAAAATAATATCTAAAGGTGAGAAAAATCGCAGATGATCCAAGGAAAGACAAGTCAATGTCCTTCCCCAGTGGAGTTGCCAATTTCAGTTATCAAAATATTCCCCTATGGATAGGTGAAACTTCCCTTGGATTATAGACCCCTAATACCAACACAGAAAAAAACTGGTGGACACTAACATCCCTTTGAATTTAGTTTAACTAATCAAAAAGAGAGACAGATAAAATGTGTGATGCACCTAGTTTCGAAGTTTTTCTTCGATGCTTCCAATCTGAGCTTGATATCCAAACTCCTTAGTGAAACTTGATTCCTACAATGCAATAGACAACAAAGAGAAACAAATAACTCCTACTCTACAAGATTAGATCAAACAAATTCATCCAAAAATATCGAAGGAACAATAGACAAGCACATGGAATAATACACAAGATTGATGGAAATAGGGTGAGTATATTAAAATGAGAACCCAAAGAGAATAATTACAAACATGGGTGATGACGCAACACTCCTCCAAGATCTCCTCGTCCATACCCTTGCATGAATCCCACGATCATAAGTCTGATATCTCCAAGATTCCTCCTTCCTCCTCTTCTCCATGGAAATCCCTCATTATATAGTATTTGGAGGCTTAACCACCATGGAGAAGATCACTCACTAGATCCACTAAAATGGGATCTCCAAGATTTTTAGGGAGAAAATATCTATCAAGTATTTTAGGGATAAGATATCTCTCAAGGAGTTTAAGGTGGAAATATCTCTCAAGATCCACTAAATTAGGATTTTGGTTCGAGAAATTATCTCAACCATCCATGAGATTCTCAACCTCTCCTTAAGATTAGGAAACTAAATGTGAGGTGGATTCTCACACTAAATTAATTTCCTTTTTATGAATATTAATAAATAATTCATGAGCACATAGTATTTTGACCTTCATATAATATATTTATCCTCCACATTGACTAGGGATTGTGACATATGTTATCTCATGGTGTCAAGGTGTATGTGACACTTTTCAAGGTGCTTCTGACACTTTTACGATGCTTGCGACACTTAGGATGAGGTAATTAAGTGTGGAATTATTGTGTGTAACACCTGCCTATCCCAATGGGCGCAAAACAATCTTTTGACAATTTACTATTTTTAGTTGGTTTTCGGGTCCTAAACTTCTTGGGCCATTTTGAGGGCCTTAACGACATTTTTTCATGATAGGGAATCCTAATTAAATATAAAGGATCTAATTGATCCCCCAAAATGAATCTCCTCGTCGATACATTCCCAATAAGCTATTGTGCGGCCCAAATGGAGATCGTATGCCAAAGTTATGCCCCCGGGAAATTGATAGACCAAACTAACCAAAATGGGGTCCACAAAACTGTTGGTTTTTCATCTTCCGAGGTTAGGTTTTTGGATTTTATTTATGTTAAAAATTCATTTGGAGCCTCACTGTAACAATCATATTCTTGCGAATGTGATTAGTTGTTATATCTCTTCTTAGAGATAAGTTTTCACCATTCTAATGAGTCTTTCACTTTGTATTTCTACAGTTTTATATATTTCCCTCATTAGTAGAAATTGTGTATTACTGTATCTCTATGTTTATGGTTATATCTCTGATATATCTATGTTATATTATTGGATATCTGATATATCTATGTACATTTGTTTATTATATCTCTGCTCTCATTTCGTGCTGAAAATAATCTGGATCACCCAAGTGGCCTCCCATTGTAGATGAAAAGAGAGATGATGGAGTAGGATATCCTATCAAGTTATTACTCAAGGAATCCCTCGCGCAAAAAAGGAACAATATTATGGAAAATTTTGTTCAGATCCTTCGAATAAAGCCAACTGTAGCCAAGACATCTTCAAAAAGAAACCATTTCGGAGGTGTGACACCCTTTAGGGTAAAAGTAAACATTGACATTCCTTTATTTGAAGGATATATATATGTACATGATTTGTATAAATGGTTAAATATGGCATAGGGTAATTAGTCTATTCAAAATAATTGAACATGGAAAATATCTCTTCATAACTCCTTAAGGCCCTTCCCCATGTCAAATGTTAGTGGGAAAGTTATGGGGAGAGGCATGATGGAGATGAGTCTACAACATTTAGATTGAAATCCACTTGGGTGGATTTTGTTGATGCCCTCAAGGAGGAATTAATCTACCTTTTCAGAAACTATGATGGCCAATATATGAGATCGACAACTCTATGTCAGGAGAAAAACCCAGATGGTGCTATAGTACATAAATATCTTCCATACCTTGTGCTTAAACCTAGGTATCAACACTCTAAGAAACACATAGTTTTTAAGTACCATAGTGATGTACATAGGTACATCCAAATAGATATGTATTTATTATACATCTCCTCAGTATTATTTACTTATAGATATGTTGTCAAAATCAAGAAAAAATTTAAGCAGAGGAATAAGATGGAGCTTATGTATGAAAATCCACCATAATAGAAGTATGGTAAATGTGGCCCCAACTAACAATTTAAAGAACAAAACAAGGATATCCAAACTAAAGAAAACCAATCCAAGCCAGAAGAAAAGAAGGTTACAATGAGAAGTCAAATAATGACACTAGAAAGTGGTGTGAGTTCCACAAAATCCCATGCCACAACAATAATGAATGTCACTTGAAAAAATCATTGTTGACCAAGAAAAAAGAAAAATAATCATACTTTGGGTTAAACTATAATTTATAGTAGGATAATGGAAAGTGGATCATTGAAATAGAATCCATTGCTACCATTGCAACTGAAAAGATACAACTAGAAGGTTAGAGGAGCTTGAGGAGGGGGAGCGCCCCTCATATTCCCAAATATGAGGACACTCCACTACATTTCATTGTTGACAGTGATAGCCAAAATAAACTAATCTAAATTGAGGTCATCAAGAGATATATATTTATGATAATGCCACACACCCAAACATACATGATCCCGATTGGATCATCATACAATTTTTCATCTATCTTGATATGTTTTTGGGTGGAAACAATTGGAGGAATTATCTTCTAGGGTCGTTTTAGTGGCAGGTCCCACTTTGGAAAATTGGGGTGTAAAACCTTCTAGAACCATTTTGATGAATTAAATGACATTTTTTTTGTTTAAGTGTTCGAAACTTCCACAGACACCATTAATATTGTTTCACACTTTGAGACCTTTCCAAGGGTGCATCAAACGCCTCAATCAGAGATCATAAGAAAAAGTTATGCATTCTACAAGTTGACCTACCTTTTTGACCACCATGGTACAATTGGATGCAATTTCAACCCCCATTACTCACACATATGGGGATAGCCACATGTGGAATTTCAAGAATATTCTAGAAGGTCCAAACATGATCACTAATTGAGGATCAAGCAAGTGAAAACCCTAACCCTAGATGACTAATGAGATATGTTAAATAGTGGGCCATCGAGAGGAGGAAGGGTTCCATTATTTTGTATTTTACTTGTTCCATAGTTTAGAAGAGTGTAAAAGGAGTCGTAGTTTGAGATAATAATAAAGGAGGTAGAAGATTAAATTGTAGCCATTCAGGAAACTCCATAATGAGCGCCTCTTTCTTTGTACTTTCTTTCCATAACTAAAGAAAAGTGATTAGACCATAGGCCTCACCTTATAATTTGGTTTTCTCACATAATGGGTTTCCCAATATACATATTGTGTTCAATTGTGCTTATGCTGTGTATATTTTTTTCCTTTTCTTTCATTTTCATATTCAGTCATTTTCATAAATTCAAGAAAAGCTAGTAATTAATTAATCTGGGATCCAAGGAAAATTAGTATACATAGACTAAGATTTAATAATATTATAAGATATTTTGTTATGCATTGTTTGAGTGGAATATCCACAAAATTTTATAGATCAATACACCATCAATTGTTTGAGCCAAGGATGAGTCCTCAGTGATAGCCAACAATGTTGTTTGTCCCTTAGAATATGAGGTATTGTGTGACGTTTCCAAATTTGAAGTTTGTGATGTTCTTTTAGGACAAATATATATGTTCAAAATTCATTTTGTTTATGATTCCATGCCTCATAGTGTCATTGTTAATTTGGGAGGCAAGTTCTATAGAGTACTATAGGTAGTCCAACTATTGTGGTTTCCTTGATCTCGTCAAACTAATAATGAAAGGTAATCTATAAGACTAGAAAAATTGTCCTCTTCATGGTTTGGTCAAAAGGTGAATATAAGGTCATTGTGAACATCACCATCTTAGAATAGGGCCTCTCTACCCAACAAAATAAAGTGGAAAATAGTGTAGGGGAATGCATAGATATCTTTGCTTCCCCTGTGGAGGTGCCTCTGCACTGCCAAGTCAAACATTCAATTTAATTTATACATGGTGACCAATTTTTCATAATGGATCGATATACATACATATTCTTATGGAGAATGAGGAAATAAAAAATGAAATTCATGATCTCATCCAAAAGGGTCGCATTCAATCAAGCTCCTCACCTTGTGGGATCCCAACTGCATTGGTGTAGAAGAAGGATGTGACATGGAAACTATGTATTGATTATAGATCCCTAAAGAAAGTCACGATTAAGAACCAATACTTGATTCCCCAGGTTGAAAATCTTCTTGATCATATTAAGGGTGCCAATTTCTTTATTAATATTGATCTAAATTCAAGATACCACCAGTCCCAATTGAACAAATTAATGCATGAAAAATCACTTTCAAGTGTAAAGAAGGGATTTTTGAGTGGTTGATCAATCCATTTGGATTCACTAATGCTCGAACAACATTCATGGGGATGATGGATGATATCTTGTAGCCATTCACAAACTCTTTTGTGGTTTTATATTTGGATGGCATCCTCATCTTCAACATAACTTGGGAAAAATATTAACAAATTCAGTAGATCCTAAGCATTTTGCAACAACACAAGTTATATGCCAATTTGGAGAAATGATTATTTGGTAGGTAGATAATTCAGTATATAGGGTACATTATTGATGAACATGGGGTGAATGTGGACCCAACCAAGATCCAATTCATTCATGATTAGCTAGCCTTGAATACTCTAAGAGAGCTTTGCAACTTCTTGGACCTTTCCAAATTCTACTGTAGGTTCATTTTGATGTTCTCTCCTCCTTCTTGGCCCTATATCTAAGTGACCAAGGGCAGAGATAAAGAAAAAAATTCTTGGTCTGAGTCACTACAAAAATCATTCAAGGATCCATCACACTTCCTCTATTTGACACTAGTCCTCACTCTACTAGATCTGTAATAGTCATTCAATATTGAGATAGATGCCTCTGATTATTCTATTGGTGCAGTCCTCACTTAGCATGGAAATCTGGTAGTATATCATAGTGAAACACCCTATGATACTAGTCATGTGTATCCCACCTATGAAAATGAGATGTACTCCATCATGTAGGAATGCTGGCAGTGAAATCATTATATTGTGGGAAATGAAAAGATCATCCACACTAATCACAATCCTATGAAATTCATGAAGAAACAAGGAACGTTACAAAATGACTACCATAAGAAGTGGTATGTGTACTTGCAACAACTCACTTGAATATTAAGTACAAGAAGGGTAACAGAAACCATGTTGTAGACTGTCTTAGTTGGCCTTAGGTTATGACACTAACAATGGTTCTTAACTCTTGAGGGAATGAGACCTCCAGGTGGACCCAATTGTACGACAATGACCTTGAATTATTTGCTACATATTATACATTGGGAACATGTAAACAAGTTCAAAAATTTCACCTCTAGGATGCATTTGTGCACTATCTAGGCAATCTTTGTGTTCCTTCAAGAAAGCATGAAAATATAATTTGGGAGGCACATTATAGTCAGGTGGTAGGAAACGTCGGTGTAGAGAATAAAATATAAATACCTTAGAAGTATTTGTACTAGACAAAACTTTGAAAGGATGTTAGCAAGTATATAAGATCATGCATTATATGTGCCATTGATAAGCCTTACATTAAGAAGCAGGGGTTGTACACTCCTATACCAACCCTAGAAAATCCTTGGTAGTTAAACTCCATGGATTACAACACCAAGAATCCATGTACAACTCCAAGTATCCATGTACATGGGATGAGAGCCTTCCATGTGCTCAAATTAGCTACAACAAGCCCACCATAGCTCTATTGGACAAAATCCTTTCCAAGTGTGCTTGGGGTGCTAACCATTGATCCACATTGATGTAGCTCTACTTTTTACATCTTCACATAAATATTCCTCCCATGCTTGGACTAAGGCAGATAGAGAAACCAAATATGTTGAACTGGTCCAACACATCCAACAATGGGTTCATTATATATTGTAGAAATCCTATTCCAAGTACAAGAAGCGACATGACCAACATTGAGTTCCACACAAGTTTCAGGTTGGTGATATGGTGTGGTTTAATTTGTATAAAGAGAACCTGAAAATCCCTTGAAACAATATTAGACACCTGTGATATGGACCTTACACATTCCCAAAGGCTATGGGTGAGAATGCTTTTGATTTGATTATTCCCTCTTTCCTTGACTTGCACCTAGTATTTAATGTGGAGTTGCTTCAAGCATATTTCCACCCATATTAGACACCTTGGAGGTGGATAAGGATTTGGCCCCAAAAAAACTGAATAATAACTACATTAAATAGGATACAATGGATCAGATCATGGACAAATATATGAAGGACACCTTCTAGCAGAACATACAACTCTATCGGGTTGTCAAAGCATGACAATTTCTTCACCAAGGAAAGTGGCTCACTAGAAGTCAAATTCAGAAAATCCTTCCCCACCTAATGAGGGAACTTGATTCAATGGGGAACATTGCTTCCTAATTTGGGAGGACTGATCCTGGTGGACATCGGTGGCCACCCACCTCTTTCACTGGCTCAAAAAAGGTCTCTTTATTAACAACTTTTTATTCTATATTTTTTGAAGCCCTAAATTTCCTAGGCTATTTTGAGGCCTTCAATGATGTCTTTTGGCCATTTATTGCATTAGGTTGGTCGTTTCCTTCCTAGGTATTCAAAAAAATGTACTTCTTAGTTAGATATTTCCAACAAGATATTGTGTACCTCAAATGAAGATTGTATGCAAAATTTGCATCCTTGAGAAGTTAATGTATCAATTAACTACCTTGAGGCCCACAATCCTTTCGGTGCTTAGTCTCCTTATGTTAGGGTTTTGGAGCATTAGGGGTTAGTAATTTATGTTAAAATGCCATTTTAGCCTCTTGTAATTTTATCTTGCATATGAGTGTAGCCAACACATCTCTCTTTAGAGAAAAGCTTCCATAATTGTAGCTAGTTTGTAATGCTTTGCATTTCATAGTCTTATTTGTTTTCATTTATCAATAGAATCTAGTTTTGACTACAATATTGTTTTTTGTGTCTGTGCGTTTCCATTTGTATTCCTACCTTGCATTTCGTTCTCTATACAATTCATATCAAATATATCAGAGAAATATGCTCTTTATTTTTTCTCAGTCCATATATCCAATAATTAGGTTAGGGTATAAAGAGGTGGGTCTCAAACTAATTTCACTAAGGGAATACCAATCTCACTAGCCCAAGCGACCTCCCATGCAGGATGAAAATAAATATGACAGAGTAGGAGATCATATGAAGTTGTTTCTCAATGAAACCATCATGCGATAGAGGAATGAGATGATGGAAAATTTCACCCAAATCCTTCAACAAATTCCAACAACAGACACGACATCTTCAACAATTAACCATTTTGGAGTTGTGACATCCTTAAGGGTACAAGATAGATTTGAAATTTCTTTATTTGAAGGAAGTATAAATGCATATGTTTTGGATAAATGGTTAAATGTTTTATAGGGTTATTACTTTTTTCAAAAAAAAATGGACATCGAAAATATCACTTTTGCACTCCTTAAATCCATTTCCTATGTTAAGTATTGGTGGGAACATTATTGGGAGAACCATGATAGAGATGAGTTTACAACATTTAGGATGGAACTCACTTCGGTGAATTTTGTTGGTGCACTCAAGGAGGAATTATACCCTATTGAAAATTATGACAGGCAATACATGAGATGGAGAACTCTACATCAGAAGCAAGACTAGATGGTGTTGAAGTACACCAATATCTTCCATACCTTATGCTCAAAGACTAGTATTTTAGATTCCGAGCGACACCTAATTTTGAATTTATATAGTGTCCTACACATGTACTTCTGGATTGACATATATTTATTGGACATCTCCTCATTGGGATGTTCTTATCGATACATTGTCAAAATCAAGAAAAAAATAAAGTAGAGGAATAAGGGAGAGTTTTCATATGAAAATATGTTGCAATAGAAGTATGATAAATTTGGACCCAATTCACAAAACAAGGAAAAAGAAAGGATGCCCAACCTCAAGACAACCTATCCAAGCCATGATAAAATAAGGGTAATTGGAAGTCGAAGAAGGACATTGGAAAGTGGTGTGATATCCACAAAATACCCTATCACAACACTAATGAATGCCACTTGAAACAAGCATTGTTGGTCGAGATGAAAGAAAGTGAATCTGACTCTATCTCATGCTCTGATTCAGATCTAGATAAGGTAAAGTTGATCATTGATGTATAACCTAGTGCTAGAATTCTAACTGAAAAGATCCAACCAGAAGATTCAAAGGAACCAAAGGAGGGGGAGTGCCTCTTCCATTCATATATGTGGGTGAAGGGGACTCCATTACATTCCATTATTGATAGTGGTATCCAAAATAACCTGATCTTTGATCTAGGTCATCAAGAAATTGATGTTGTTGATATTTTCACAACCCCAACCATACACCATCGGTTGGTCGATCCAAGGATGATAACTTTGTGTCAACCAACAATATCTCTTATCATATGGCATCAAGCCCTTCAAAGTTGAGGTTTTGTGTGATGTTTCCCCAATTGATGTTACTGATGTTATTTTAGGACAACCATGTATGTGGAAACATCATTTTTTTTATGAGTTCAACGCTTGTAGTGTCATTGTTACTTTGGGAGAACATCTCTATATGGTACCATAGGTAGTATCTACTATTGCGGTCTCCTTGATCTTGAAAAATAAATGTTAAAAGGTAATCTCTCATACCATTTTGTTTCCTTTTCATGGTTCTATTGGAAGGTGAATATAAGGTTATTGTGTCCACCACCACCTCAGCACGGGGCCTCTCTATAGAGAAAAACTAAGTGGACAAGATTGTAGGGGAATACAAAGATATCTTCACTTGGGGGTGTCTGTTGTTGGAATTAGGAAATAAAATGCCAAATTCATGAGATTATCCATAAGGGCCACATTAAACCAAGCTCCTCAACTTGTGGAATCCCAATTGTATTGGTGCAAAAGAAGGATAGGAGATGGTGAATTTGTATTGACTATAGATCCCTAAAAAAAATCACCATTAAGAACCCATACCTAATCCCCCATATTGACGATCCTCTTACTTTTCTCAAGGGTGTTGATTTCATTAATAAGATTGATCTGAAGTAGGGATACCAGCAGGTCCTGATTGAACAAAATGTTGTATAGAAAACCTCCTTCAAGTCTAAAGAAGGCCTTTTTGAGAGGTTGGCCATGCCTTTTGGATTCACTAATTCTCTAGAAACATTCACGAGGATGATGGATGATGTCTTGCATCCATTCAAAAAATATTTTTTGTTTGTATATTTGGATGACATCCTCATGTTCAATGGAACTTCAATAGAATATTTGCATCACATTCCATAGATCCTGATCACTTTGCAACTTATATTCCAATATGGAGAAATGTGCATTTGGCATGCAAAAAATACATTATCTAGGATACATTGTGGATGAACATGGGGTGCATGTGAACCCAACCAAGATCCAATCCATTAGTGATTGGCTAGCCCCGACGACTCTAATATAGATCCATATCTTCTTGGGCCTTGCCAACTTCTATTGCAGGTTCATGTTGGGGTTCTTTCATATCGCTTGGCCCTTAAGACAAGTGACCAAGGGTGGAGCTGAAGCCAAATTTTCCTATTCTAATTCACAAAAAAAATTATTTGAGGATTTGAAATGCCACCTCTGATCAACACTAGTCCTCACTCTACTATACCTGCAACAACCATTCTATATTGAGGAAGATTCCTATGACTATGCTATCAATTTGTTCCTCACTTAACATGGAAATCCAATGACCTATAATAGAAAGACACCCTTTGATAGTGTTCGTAGGTATACCACCTATGACAAGGAGATGTACTCCATTATGCAGGCATGCCAACAATGGAAGCATTATATTATAGGAAAGGAAAATATCATCCATACTAATCACAAGGCTCTACAATGGATGCAAACAAAAGGAATGTTACAGAATGATTTCCATCAAAAGTGATACACATAATTGCAACAATTCCACTTGATCATTAAGTACAATAAGGGTAGCACAAATCATGTTGTAGACTACCTTAGTCAGCCCCTAGTTGTGGCACTAACCATGGTTCTTAACTTTTGTGGGAATGAGACCTCCAAGTGGCCTCAATTGTATGACAACAACACTAACTTCACTATTACATATTAGACATTGGAAAAAGGTAAAAAAGTCCCATATTTTTACCTCTAGGATGCAATTTTGTGCTATTTGGGCCATCCTTATGTTCCTTCAAGAAAGCATACAAAGATAATTTGGAGACATAGTACAGTTAGGTGGTAGGGCACTTTGATGTAGAGAAGATATTATAAATAATTCATTAATATTTCTACTAGCTAAAACTTTGATAGGACATCAACAAGTATATCAAATTGTGCATTGCATGTGCCATTGCTAAGCCTACCATCAAGAATCAGGGGTTGTACATTCCTTTGCCTATCCTTGAAAATACTTGGGGGTTAATTTCCATGGATTACATGTCAGGTTTTCCCTCCACCAAGAATGGTAATGATTGTGTCTTTATGGTTGTCGAATATTTCTCTAAGGTGGTCGTTTTTGCACCATGTAAGAAGATTATCAAAGTTTAATCCAATGCTAAGATATTGTTTGTGTATGTTTGAGTTTATTTTGGGATACCATGGACCATTATTTCAAATAATGATAGTAGGTTCCTCAATATCTTTTGGTCTAGTCCCTTTTCTTTGATGGACATGAAGCTCACCAAATTGACTACCTTTCATCCCCAAACAAATGGACAAATAGAATTGGTCAATAGGATGATTATGCATATCCTATGCATGTAAAAATCCAAGCATCTACATACATAGAATGAGATCCTTCCATATGTTCAACATAGATATAATAGATCCCTCCATATCTCTATTAGCCACAACCCTTTCCAAGTGTTTTTTGGGTTCCAACCATTGGCCCCCATTGATGTATCTCTTCCTAGTGCATCTTCATAAGAAGAGTCTTCCCATACTCATATTGAGGAATATAGAGCAACCAAATTTTTTGAATGGATCCAACACACTGAACAATGGATTCATGATATCCTGTAAAAATGTAATGCCATGTAGAAGAAATACATGACCAACATCAGATTCCACACAAGTTTTAGGTTGGTGTGATATAGATGGATATCGGTGGCCACCCACCTATTTCACTGGCTTGAAAAAGGGTTTTCTATCTTGGCATTGTTTCGGCAGTGTTTTAGGTTCCAAACTTATGGGGTTGTTTTGAGGCCCTAAACTACGTTTTTTGGGGATTTGGGGCCCAAGAAACTGTCGTAAGAAATGGCCTGGGCCTATGAATATCGTCTTCTTGGTTAGACCTTTCCAATGGTGTATTGAGCACCCCAAAAACATATCATATGGAAATGTTATGCCCTTGAGAAGTTGACATATCAACTACCCCCATAGGGGCCCATAAACCTTTTGAATTTTCATCTTCCGGGGTTAGGGTTTTGGATTTTCCTTATGTTAAAAAGGAATTTGGATCCTTATTGTAATAATAATAATCTTGTGATTAGCCATCACATCTCTTCTTAGAGATAATATGACACCATTCTAGCGAGCCTTTCACTCTTTGTTTTTACAGTTCTGTACATTTCACACATTAATAGAAATTGTGTATTACTGTATCTCTGTGTTTATATATCTAATGTATTTATGTTATATTGTTGGATATCTGATACATCTCTGTACATTTCTTTATTTTATCTCCTCTCTCATTTCATGCCAAAAATAATATGGATCAGTGGTATCATAAAAGGCTACTCTTGATCATTTTTCAGTGCATGTCCCTGATGAGGTCCGAGTATATAAAGTTGGGTCTAGAGCTTGTCTCTCTTGAAGAAAATCACGCTCGCATGCCCAAGAAACCCTCCATGGAAGAAGAAAATAAAAATGATGGAGCACAATATTCTATGAATCTGTTGCTTGAGCAAGCTCTCACACGATAGAGGGATGAAATGGTGTCAATTTTTTCCCACATCCTTCAATGCCTACCGATAAAAACATGAATGTATTATTCAAGTGGCCACTTTGGAGACACCTCTCCTTTCAAGGTACAAGTTAATTTTGATATTCCTATATTTCAAGGATAGGTAGATGCAGATTCCCTAGAAAAATGGTTAAATCTGCTAGAAGGTTATTTCTCTGTTCAAAATTTCTTTGATAGTGAAAATATCACCTTCACATTCTTTAAGGCTCTCCCCCATGTCAAAAATTGGTGGGAAAATTATTGGGAGCAGAGTTCCATAGAGGAGTCTACAATATATGGGGTCAAGCCCACTTGGGCTTTTTTTGTGGATGCGGTTAAGGAACAATATTACCCTGTTGGTAATTATGATGACCAATACATGAGATGGACCACACTATGGTAAGAGAGGGGCCAAACATTGCCAAAGTTCACAAATAATTTAAATACCTTGTGCACCAAGATGAGTATCAAATAGTTCAGGCAACATTTGGTTCTGAAACACCGTGACGCTCTGCATAGGTACATCCAAGCCTAAATGGATTTCCTGGACATCTCATCACTGGGAAATGCCTATCAATATGTTGTCAAAATCGAGAAAAAATTTAGGCACCAGAAAAAAGAGTTTGTGTCTGCAAATCCACAACAACCAAATTATGGTAAACATGACCCTAACAAAAAACCTCCCAAAAACCCATCCAAGCCACGGGAAAAGAAGGGAAATAGAAAGACGAAGAAGGACACTAGAAAGTGGTGCGATTTCCACAAAATCCCCTGGAACAACACTAATGAATGTTTCTCAAATAAATCATTAGTAGCTGAGATCAAAGAAAAAGAGCCGAATTGAGATTCATAATTTGATTTAGAAAATATTGGCAAAAGACAGATCATTGACACAGACCCCACTGCTATTGTCCTGACCGCAAAAATTCAAACAGAAGAACCAGCATATCCTTAAAGGGGGAGCACCTTTTTCATTCACAAATGTGGGTGAAGGGGACCCCACTACATTTTATTGTTGATATTGAAAGCCAGAAGAACCTCATCTCAACAGAGATCATCAAACAATTGGGATTTTTGACAACACCACACCCACAACCATTTAACATCAAGAGGATTTGTCATAGACGAGATCTTCATGTCAGTCAGCAGTGCCAATTTTCATACGGCATCCATCCCTTCAAGGATGAGGTATTATGTGATGTTTCCCCACTGGATGTATGTGATGTTCTCTTGGGGAATCCATATATGTGGAAGCACCATGCTATCTATGATTTCCGACCGCGTAGTGTCATTGTTACTCTGGGGGGTCATAACTATAGGATATCAGAGGTAGTTCTGACTATTGTCCCACCTAAATAGTGTCACAAGGTATTATATAATACTACAAAATTCATCTTCTTCACATTCTGTTCAAAAGGTGAACAGAAGAACACCACAACCATTGCAATGTGAGTCCAATCACCTTTTGTCCAGTAGAAGTGTGTCAACAAGATCGATGAAACGTGCAAGGATTCCTTCTACACACATTCATCTCATGTATCCAGACTGGTTAAAAAGGTCCAACCCTTACATCCATAGGTTTGTGATAGCCTTCAACAAGCTAAGCAACACAACTTCTCTAGCAAGGAAAGAACTCACCAAAATTCATATTCAACAAACGCTTCCCCCTCTCCCTGGGGAAATCAACACAATGGAGACCATTGCTTCCTAAGGATAGAGGATTGATATAGGTGGATATCGGTGGCCACCCACCCATTCCATTGGCTCAAAAAATAGTTTTCCATCTTGGTATTTTTTCGGGTTCCAAACTTCCAGGGTCGTTTTGAGGCCCTAAACGACATTTTTGGGGGATTTGGGGACCAGGTGGTTGTAAAAGACACTAGTTTGGGCCAGTTGAAAATCACTCTTCTTGGTTAGACCTTTCCAACGGTGTATCGAGTACCCTAAACAGATATTGTATGCAAATTTTACGCCCTCGAAAATGACGTATCAACTACCCCCATCAGGGCCTGCAAACCTTTTGGATTTTCATCTTTCGGGGTTAGGTTTTTGGATTTTCCTTAGGTTAAAAAGGATTTTGGAGCCTCATTCTAACAATCATCTTCTTTTGGATGCAATTATCCATCACATATCTTTTCAGAGATAAGATGCCACCATTCTAGCGAGTCTTTCACTCTGTATTTTTTCAGTTCTGTACATTTCGCACATTAATAAAAAAATGTGTATTATTATATCTATGTGTTTATATATATGATGTATTTATTTTATATTGTTGTATATTTGATACATATTTGTACATTTTTTTGTTATATATCTTCTCTCATTTCGTGCTGAAAATAATATGGATCATTGTGATAGGGTGTGGTTGAATTTGTAGAAAGAGCACCTCACAGACCCCCACGTGACTTACACTATCAAGATCATACCACTCCCAAATGGGACTTACACCATCACAAAGGTTTTCAGTGAGAATTATTTTAAATTGAGAATTCCTCATTTCCTTGGCTTTCACCCGGTATTTAATGTGGAGCTTCTTTGACCATTTTTCCACCCCTATTGGAAACGTTGGAGGTGGATGAGAATTTGGCCCCAAAAAACTAAATATTGATCGCGTTGAATAGAATACAATGGATCGAATCATGGAAAACAAGATGAAGGCAACCCTCTAGTAGAACACATAACTCTATTGGTTTATCAAAGAAATTCAACTTCTTCACCAAGGAAAGTGACTCACCAAGAGTCAAATTCAACAAAATTTTCCCCATCTAATAAGGGAAATTTACACATTTGGGAGAATTTCTTCCTAAGGAGGGAGGAAACATCTAGTTGGACATTGGTGGCCACTCACCTCTTTTTCTGATTCAACATGGGTCTCCATCTTGGCAGTTTTTTATTCTAAATTGTTTCAGGTCCTAAACTTTTGAGGATGATTTGAGGCCTTAAATGACACGTTTTAGCCATTCAGGGGCCTGGGGTGGCCATGGCCTACCCATGCCTACTAAAAATTGTAATTATTATTTAGGTATTTCCAACAAACTATTATGTGCCCCAAGTAGAGAATTTATGCAAAAGTTGCATCATCGAGAAGTTGACATATCAACTAACCACCTTGGAGCTCATAATCCTTTTGGTACTTCATCTCCTAGGGTTAGAGTTTTGGATATTTGGGGTTTAGTAATTTATGTTACATAGACAATTCATCCTCTAGTAATTTTATCTTGTGAATGAACATAGATGACACCTCTCTCTTTATAGATATGATACCATCATTCTAGCTAGTTTCTGTTTCTTTTCATTTCATAGCCTTTTTCAATTTCAATTATTAATAGAATCTGGTTCTCATTGTATTATTGTGTTCCCTGCAATAGTTTTGTTTTTGTGTTTCCATTCATATTCATACCTTTCATTTTGTTCTCTATACAATCCATATCAATGGTATTTGAGTTATCTGCTCTTTGTTGTTTCTTAATGCATTTCCCCAATGAGGTCAAGGTATATAGAGTTGGGTATCAAACTAATTTCACTTGGGGAATACCACTCTTACTATACCACACTAGTACATTGGCCCTGATTTTCGATAGTTTATCGACACATTTTCATTGTAAAAATGTCGCATGTGCAACGAAGCATTCAACCTATTTTCACCACAAAATGGTCCTCAAACGAGCAATGAAACTGTGTCTCGGTCGTATGTTCGACAATTATCAACTTAAAAATTAAGTCAAATCACGTCACAAGTGCATCGAAAATTCATCGTAATTCCAATGGATATACGTCAAACCGACCACTAATTTTCTTGAAAAATCGGATTTATCGATCCATTGCATGTGAGTCAAATGTACGACAAAGGGATTTTGAATGGATTGATAGATTGTCAATGAAGTTGTTGTATCAACGATGAGAAATTTTATCACTTTGCATTAGTAGATCGATGGAAAAATCCACAAGCTTTGTTGAGCATTCGACAAACCAATCCATGAAATAAAAAAGAAATTAATGCCAAAAAGGGGATGCCAAGAATAATGATTCTATTTCTAGAAAAATAGATCATTACTATGTTTGTGTGTCATCGATTATAGCATATGAAAATTTTGTAACACCCCTTCTCCTAAACCTCTGATTATTGTAATTAATTATAATTAATGCTTTCCATGACATTGCATGCAAATATTGAAACTATATTATTGTTTAAATTGAGAATGCCGATCGAAGGACTAATGGGTGAAGCCTTAAGTATTGGTCATGATATCACTAGAGGAATAAGACGAAGTTTTGTTAGACCGAAGGAATCCAATCCTCCTTGTTGAAATTTGTTTTTTGGAAACACTAAGTTATTTCATCAACTCTGATTTCAAGGAAATCAGTTAATGAGGAAGGATTGGTGGTTGAGAAACCAACTAACCTCATTGAATAGAAGTATGGAGGGTTTCATGAGGTGAAAGGTAGTTGTCATATTGAGGATAGCAGGAAGGATCACCACGAGTCACTTGATTGACCCATGAGGTTTCCTTCTGACAGAAGGAAGGGGAAAGGTTGAGAAGCTTCCAAAGAAAAAGCATGCAAGAAAATCACATGTGTGGGAATACAAGAAAAGGGGGGGTTGTTGGTTATGGAGGAAAAAGGTGGAATTGGGAAAGAGTTTTGGGCAAAGTTCTGTAAAATACCTAAGAAAAGGGAGAACGCACACGTAAGTGCATAGATCCCCTAGTGGTATCATGGATTAGCATGGGGGTGGCCAGACTCCAAAGCATTTTTTATTTTGATCCTATGGTAGGGTGGAAAGGTGAACACCCACAATCAGTTGGTTGACTACTACCTTATAATAGATAAGTATCTCATGACCCTATGTGATTGATTAAAGTAACTAAATTATGTATGTAATTATTCCTTGAATGTATTCTATTGATTTATGGAATTGATACATGTCTCATTGGTAAACCCTTACACAATGGTCATAATGGAATATAATCTAATGTTGGTATCTCTTGAATGCATTACTGGATAGTTATAATCTGTGTAAGATGGGATCAATACATGTATTAATGATAAGTTTGCATGATAATTTAAAGGAGATATGACCCCCCTTCCATGTTAACTAAACTTGTTTAATGCATGGATGAGTTGACAAGAATTAGCAGCTATTTATATCTAAGTTGAGAACCAATATTAGTCATCAAATGATGGGTTGGCCACCCATCAAAGCTCCTCGTAATTTAATGTGAAAGTGGTGGTCGTTGAATCGAAGGATGGTTGAATTCCAACAATCAATTCTTATCGGATAGATTTGAACATCGAATTTCAGACATTGGGATATCCTTAGGGAAATCCAGGAAAAAATACCTGACATACTGAAGTCGAGAACAAGGTTTTGACCCTTGTTTCACCCTTATCACCTCCCAGGGTAATATCCTAAGCCTCTAGACGAGATATTATATATAGAGATAAAATGGTAAGATCAACATATATAATCCATAGATATTTGTAAATATTAGGAGGAAATCATCGTCGGGGTTCCGAAACACTAGACCCCAAGAAACATTTATGTTTTGCTTGCTTAAGGGTACGACACTTGGGAACCAAGGTTTCGGCCCCTGTTTCTTGTTTCTAGTTATATACTTGACAAGAATCAAAAGAAGATATCTTGAACATTAGATATGAGCATCAAGAGATGTCAACTATTAAATTTCCCTCTGGAAATCTTAGGTGGGACATTCCATGCATGGAAGCTAACGACTAAATTTCAGTAGTTGGATAGGAGAAAGGAGGGATGTCCAACATAGATCATGGTCAAGTGGGGTCAATCATATCCCAGAACAAGGAATTTCTTCCCAAGTCTAAGTTGTTGGCATGGGAGAGTGGCCCGGTGCCCAGTGGGAAACCCACGTAAGGTTCCAAATCCTTTTATTACACACACACACACACACACACACACACACACACACACACATAGGCATGAGTGGGAATGTAACATCACATATTACACGGAATCCATATATGTAGGAAACATGGCCAAGGATGCCATGTGGCATAGGCTAATTTAACCATGCATCGAGTGTGAGGTTGGATCAAGCTCCAAAACCCTACGTTACTGCCTTTGAATGAGAGTCATCAGATCTACTGGGAGAAACCCTAACCGTAGATATTATAGTAAAGGAAAAGGAACAAAACCCCAAGGATCATCTAATTAATCCTCTCGTATTCCCGGGGTTAAGTTATGTTTTGGTGTCCTGACATCTGGGACAATGTGTCACTCAGAGGATAGTCCACATGTTAGACGAGTGTTGGGATGCATGCTAGAATGGAAGCCAGTGCATCGGTAGGATGAATATTTTCATCACTTGATTGATTAGTGAGTAAGGGGGTGGACCCTCACTGGCATGTCACTCAGAGATAGGTACAATAAGCCTAAGTTGTGGGATCTATGGGTGGATGAATTTTCCACTTTATATCTGGGTCAAAGGAGGTCAATCAGACTTCAAACCCTCAAAAGTATTCATTTATACAAGGTATTAAAGGAGCCTAGGACTCGATGTTTGTGACAACGTGATGACGATGTGTGTTCCCCCTAGATATCTCGCGAAGAAATAATCTAGGTCGTCAATCTATTGAGTGATGAGGTGATATCCATCGTAGATCTCTACCAAGAGATTAAGTGGGGGTCCAAGAATGTTGGATGGGCACCTTTCTTTATAGTTTTCAGATCTATTGGCGAGAAAACTCAACCATATATCTCATAGGTTTGTAACTCCATGATGAATTTTTAGAAATATCATAATTGCAAGATTATTTTAACTAATCCCCTCGTAATCTCCAACACCTAGATATTTCGAATCTCACACCATAGGTAAGTTCTAACATACGGCTCTTGGTGGTGACATGGCACAATATGAGTGGTCTGCATGTCATGAAAAAGGAAGTCCATGTGTCATTGTAAGGGGGTGCCATGTGTCATGTAGATTTGGAAGAATTTGTTAAGCCCTAATATTGGCTCATTACCCCTTAATTGGCGCATATTATATTAGTAATGTTATTTTATTTATGTCAGCTTTAGGCCATTAGTTGTAATTATACCTCCTAGTCTCCTATATATACCAAGGAGACATTTTCATTTTCAATCATCTTGTACTAGAACATTTAAGTGGGGTAAAAGGACGTTGCCCGCTCGAAGAGCCTTATTATCTAAAATTATCTCTTTTTCAAGGCATTGATTAATTTTTCTAAGGATTTTCTATGCTATATTGATATTTGGTTCCTAACATATGGTATCAAAGCTCAAGGTCTTGGGGTTTCACTGCTACATCTGAGACACCTTGGAATTTTTGCTATAGATTTTTTTCTACAACGTTTCAGAAGTAACGGATTGGATCATATTTAGTAGACGGATCAAGGTATGTTGGGTTCAAAATTCAACTCATGAGGAATTATACTTTCAGAGATACAGCCTGTACAAGATAGGGTTATAGAATCATCTTGAACTGAGTCTTTGTGGAATTTTCGCTATAACAAAATTTATGTAATGTTTCAGAACCTGAACTCCAGTGGATATTTACAAAAATTAGTAAGGTATCTATGGTAAAAATTTAAGCTTCTTCTTCATATTAACTTTGTAGATACACCCTGTGTAAGATAGGGTATCTGACTGGTCCTATTGACTAGTCTCAATAAGGTGTTCCAAGTAAAACAATCTTAACTTCTTCCTAGAGAATCCAAATTGCATAAGACTGGCTTCATTGGATTGTGGATAGTTTGTAGTATCTCTGGTGTGAGTTTCATAATTTTATATCAATTATTTTGTGCGGGGCACACTATATAAGTGAGATCTCTTGGAAAGGCCAAAAATCGGCAAGTTGTGGGGAAGTTACCATAAATTCCACTTGGCACATCCAATTTTGGTCATACCTGTGGCATTGCAGAGAAGAAATATCAGAGAAATACATAAAATAAAGTTTCATACCCAGAAGGACCGAAACTTGGGAGATACAACAGAAGAAATATTGTCTAGCAGAACCACCTCAAAATCAAGGTTCAAAAGTGATACTGGGCCAACATGCCACCCAAAAAGGGAACTTCTACACCAAATAAGCCTCCATAAAATCCTACTTGGACTCTTGATTAAGGTGAAGAAATGTGTAGGGACATAAATGAACTACAAAGTAAGATGGATTCAATGGAAGCTAAGTTGGATACTAAGATGGATTCAATGGAAGCTAAGTTGGATACTAAGATAGATGGTTTAAAAGGGGAGATCATGGAAGTATTGAAAAAATTTGTAATAGAGAAGACACCTGAAAGTGAAAATGCATCCCATGAAATTCATGATGAGGACATAAGGAAGGTGAATCAAGAAAGGAGAAACTCCAACTTTGGTTTGAAGACCAACCACGTTCATAATGATATGAGGAAGTTTGATGGAAAGGACCCAATCACATGGATACTTCAGATGGAGCAATTCTTTGATCTCCATAATGTGCCACATACATAAAAGGTACGAATTTCTTCTTTATATTTAGAACCTAATCAATTTGTATGGTATCGATGGCTTTGTTCTCACAAATCACTCATCACTTGGACAATTTTCATGGAAGAAATGATAGCACACTATGAGGATACAAGGAGCAATACC
>ML834699.1:31896-49431 GCA_009831015.1 Picea engelmannii
AAGACTATCTTCAGAAGAACAACAAAAATGGGTAACCAAGATATTGGGTTATGATTTTGAAATTGTCTATAAAAAGGGGAAGCAAAATGTTGTGGCAGATGCACTCTCAAGAAAGGATGAAGATGTTGAGGCTTTTCTCTATGCTATCTCAATCATCCAACCCGATTGGATAACAGAAGCAAGGGATGAATGGAAGAATGATGAAAAAGTGTGGACTCTCATTCAAAGGTTGTAGTAGGATTCCAATGCATCAAATACATTTACATGGAAAAATGATTCACTATGGTACAAAGATCGCTTATATTTATGTAAGAACTCCCAACTCAAAAAAAAGGTACTATTGGAATTGCACACCTCTCCAGTAGGAGGGAACTCAGGATTTTTGAAAACCTACCATAGAGTCAAGAAGGATTTTTTTTGGGATGGACTTAAAACTGATGTTCAAAGGTTTGTGGTAGAATGTTTGGGTTTTCCAATAAAATAAGGTGGAAACAATTAAGACCCCAAGTCTTTTACAACCATTATCCATCCCAAGTCAGTGTTGAGAGGAGGTTTCCATGGATTTCATCACAGGGTTACCAAAGTCTGAAGGAAAGAGTGTCATCATGGTGATTTTTGATAGACTGACCAAGTACACACACTTTTGTGCACTCTCTCATCCCTTCAAAGCTAGTACAGTCGCCACTGCATTCATGGAGATAGTTCAAAAGCTACAAGGAAGCCCAAATATTATTGTAAGTGATAGAGATCCCATCTTCACTGGACATTTTTGGACAGAATTATTTTCTTGTTTGGGTACTCAATTGGCTCATAGCTCATCCTATCATCCTCGATCTGATGGACAAACTGAGATAGTGAACAAATGTCTAGAAGGATAGCTTCATTTCTTTGTCTCTGATAAACAAACACAATGGTTCAAATGGTTACCTTTGGAAGAATGGTGGTATAACACTTCCTTTCATACTGCAACAAAAATGACACCATTTATGGCACTTTATGGATACCACCCTCCTTCCATCATTTCTTCTCTAAAAGAAAAATCTAATGTTCAAGCAGTGGAATATCACATCGAGAATCAACAACAAGTTCTCCAAATATTAAAGGACAACCTGACCATGGCACAAAATCGCATGAAACAACAAGCATATCAACATCGTAGTGAAAGAAGTTTTGAAGTAGGGGATTGGGTATTTTTAAGACTACAACCATACAAACAGATGTCCCTCAAGCAAGCCAAGAAGGATAATAAATTATCACCAAAGTACTATGGCCCTTATAAGGTGTTGAAAAAGATTGGTACTATGGAATACAAATTGGAGTTGCCTACATCTTCACGAGTACACTCAATTTTCCATGTTTCATTCTTAAAGAATGTTATAGGCGACATGATCCCAGTTCAAACTATATTTCCAGAACTTGACGAGGAAGGAAAAATCATATTGGAGCCTGAAGCCATCACTGACACAAGAATTCACCAGCTGAGGAATAGGTCCATTTCAAAGTATCTCATTAAATGGAGGAAACTACCGGCTGAAGATTCCACTTGGGAAGATGAGTCTTTTATACATAAGCATCCAGAGTTACTCAAGCGTTGCAGACAACACTTGTCTCAAGGGGAGGGGAATGTTAAGCCCTAATATTGGCTCATTACCCCTTAATTGGAGCATATTATATTAGTAATGTTATTTTATTTATGTCCTCTTTAGGCCATTAGTTGTAGTTATACCTCCTAGTCTTCTATATATACCAAGGAGACATTTTCATTTTGAATCATCTTGTACTAGAACATTTAAGTGGGGTAAAAGGAGGTTGCCCCCTTGAAGAGGCTTATTATCTAAAATTATCTCTTCTTCAAGGTGTTGAGTACTTTTTCTGAGGATTTTCTATGCTATGTTGATATTTGGTTCCTAACAGAATTGGGCTAAGGTTCACAGGGAAAATGGGTGCCATGTGTCACACCACCTGTCATGCCATGTGTCAGTAGGGGACTCACTGATGAGTCTGAGGGGGGCCATTGGAGGGAAATTACCTTAAGGTAATGTCATTATATCATGACCATCATATCTAAGGATATTGAACCTCCACCATTGATCTCAGTTAAGGGAGTTAATCGACCCCGAACCATCGGGGAGTCTGGTTACCAGCAATGGTTGGGTAGTCTGGTACCCAATGTACCAATAGCCACATGTCATAACATGACTGACGACAGATGTCAATTCCCTGTTGGGAGGACCATGGAATCGGTGATGTTGTATATTACTACAACAATTTACGTGGAGGTCCATGTGTCAGAGTAGGTCCCACATGGGCTTAAGCCTTGGAATGGGCACAATGAACTAGAATCATTGGATCTAGGATTGATCTTCACCATTGATCATAGTCAAGGAGTGGTCAATTAGACCCCACACTTCCAGATATTTTTGATATGGGGGATAATTTAGAGGGTCCCGTGGTCTGGTACCGAGTGACTACTTTTCACAAGTTCAATGGACATCGAATGGAGCACAAGATAGGACCACATATCCAATGCGCCAATTCATCCCGGATCGAGCCTTTTGGGATATATGAGTAGTGAAAATGTCTCGAGATATACGATATATCATGGTCCCACAGTCTGACGAACCAATAGGCAAGTGTCTCTCTTTAGTGAAAGTGGATCTCAAAAGGATGTGGAGCTCAATATTGAGCGTGTAAAATGGACAATGTCGGTGGAAGATGTTGGAAGTACCATGATTGTAGTCACGTCTACTCCTAGGGGTGATTTTTTCTGACATGTTAGTTTCATGTTGGATGGGCACAATGATGAGGATCCACGTTGATGCCACGTGGAAGTACTAAAACACTTGTCAAATAAAAACCCAAAAACTTCAAAGGGCCATAACTTTTGATCCAGAGCTATGTTTTGAGTAAACTTACACTCATTGAAAGTATATCGGAGATAATAAGACTATAGTGACCTTATTAAGGGGATTTGAGAAGGTTTAGGAAAACAAAAAGTTTAATACCCCATTCTAGTAAAAAAGGTACATAGGGGGTTGGGTGTGTTACAATGTGGTATCAGAGCAAAGTTCAAACAATCATCCTGGATGGGTCAGAGAATAATCACAAAGACTGGTATATTAATTTTAAGGTGAAACTATTTAAAAGAGTTTCTTTGCCTTTAAAAGTTTGGTTATTATCTGGCCTAGATCCTTAAGAAGAAGGACCAAATATTTAAAGTTTTGTTTTAGAACTCCATACAATAGATATTTTATCCTACTGATTGTAGAAACATGATTATATTATGGCTTTGATTGGTTTGAATGCTACTCGTATAGTAGTGGGAACATACTGATAGGCATTAAGAACAAGTCTCGAATATGAATGGATGAAATTGGATGAATCATGTTATAGAGTTACATGAATTTGGAAAATGGATGAGTTGAGTTGTCTTATCTAAAGTGTAATGTTGTCTATCCATTTGGATGGACATAGCTTCTTACATTTGTGATGATAGTATATATAAGGACTAATACTTTAATGGAAAAATGTCCTTGTGGCTGAAGGGATTCAATATAGATGGATCAAATCCTTGTAAATAATTATTGTTTCTGAAATGAAATACTAAACCTTGTATATATAACCCCTCATGACTAGGGGATTGATGAAAACATGTAATGTCAAACTACTTGAACTAAAATGGTTGAAAACTAGTAACATGGTTAATCTATCCAAGCAAGGCAAAAAGAAGTCCCTTGGACTTTTGATAGCCCCCATAAATGAGGCGAAATGACATGAATACACGAGCCGATGTATAACCTCATAGCTATATTAAGGAAATATATATGCCTATTAACCAAAAAATAATGTCTATGCATGTGAATGAAAAAGAAGACGACCGAGATACAGATGCATTGTAGTCATGGGTAAAATTCTTGGTGTGCTAGAATATGTTGTAATACACATGGAAATGAGTGAGCATGTATACATCATGCATATAGACTTATAATAAACTATGATTGGTCATAGAATATAGCATGTTTATTGTGCAGTGTGGTTGATAATGACCTTGTGTTAGCAGGAGAAGGAACAACATGAATAAAATGATGATAATAATATTTCCTTTTCTCCTTATGAAGGTAATCATGTAATGATTAATGAATGAGTTGACCCAGAATTTGGTAAAGAAAATTATTAGCAATTTTCAAAAGACTAATGGGATAGATTAAACACCTAGAGGCAGATGATGGCCATATAGATACAACCTAGTTTTCTCAAGTAAAGAGGCAATATAAGAAATAATTCCATTGATAAAGGTCTATTGACCAAGAATGGGTTGAAGCATGAAAGGAAGTTGGGCTTGTGCATTTTAATGCCCTGGGTAATGTTGTAAATTACCTTATTGTATCCTTGAATTCTAAATGATTGTATAGTAGCTTGGAAAGAGTAGTCTCTTGATGGTTGTTTCCATGCTAAAAGGGAAGTACAATTAATGAGTATTCCTATGAGACTAGCATTAAGATCGGCTGTAAAACCTCTAAGAGAGATGGTATGGAAGTTTGAAATGTCAGTTCATGTGAATAACATGGAAAAAGGTGCAAGACGTGAACTTGCATGCTGAGTATCTATGTATGCACGTATATGCTTGAATGAATGGATTGAATGTGTTATAGGGATTCCTAGCATGAATACTGAATATGAATTTGTTTGTGGGATTAGTCATATGGATGACCATAAATTCCCATTAGAAAAGTATGATGTAAAAAAACAACTCAAATAAATGAATAGGATGATATAGAAAGGTGAAAGCGATGCACATATATGATATGTGAGCACATGTATTCTAAAGATGTGGTATGACCGCCTGAACAAGTAGGATGTGGGGAAATATGTGTACTTTCTATATTTGATTAAGGCCATGGATGTATGGCTGACCCCACTATTGGAGGGTTTGACCATCCTATTTAAATAATAACTTAAGGAGGATGTGTTCCATCTATAAAGAAGAACTGGTATAAATCGATGAAGGAGTAGATGAGCAAGGAAGGTGTGTGTCAAGAAGAGAATTCCATATGATTATGCCTTTGATAATTTCATGAGAATGATTATGAACAATCACGAGTAAATAATTTTAAGTAAATATGCATATGGAAATGAAAAGTGTGCATGTGGTAGATACAAAATACGATTATGCATGTGGTTAAG
Source organism: Picea engelmannii (assembly GCA_009831015.1). Classification (NCBI taxonomy): domain Eukaryota; kingdom Viridiplantae; phylum Streptophyta; class Pinopsida; order Pinales; family Pinaceae; genus Picea; species Picea engelmannii. The sequence continues at coordinate 37,081 of ML834699.1, forward strand.
TACATAGTTCATGAAAGCATGGTTTGAATACAAACTAATAGAATAATGTGCATGTGTAACTGCACAATCAGAATGCATAATAGAGATGCACACTGATAATTACTTATGGAATACTGGGTAGAAATATGAAATGAAAAAGATAAGGTTGACTCGAGGGTGAGGTCATCTTAGATAGTGATGGATATGCAATAAGGAAGTTGCATGTTAAAGAAGTTTCTTATGGAGGAACAATGTGAGAACTCTGTCAGGTGAAAAGATTCACAATCTTAATGATTGTTGGAAAATTAGGCAGTGGGATTAAAAGCCTATTTACATATGAATCATGGATTACATTTTAAAATATAATACATGCCTGGGAGACATGTAAGTGAATGTTGACCAACCTTATTTTTGGTAAATTTGTAGAATTCACTACTGACATAATTAAATTGCGAAATAAATCTTTTTGTAGTAAGGATGCTGCTTATTATCCAGGAAAGGTAAAGATAAAATTAACTAATGTTTTTCAAGGGACAAAGCAGGAAGGTCCCAAGGGGGATAAATTATATAAGCAAAGAAGGAGAAAAAGATTAATACTTTTCTCACTATCAAATTCTGAATAACGAGACAGAGTTGTATGTTTTAAGAGAGCAACTATGAAAGTAAATACAACTGCTAAATGAAAGATGAATAAACTAATAAATGTGTTTAAAGGAAAGATCTTGGATAAGATATATTGTGTGAGGGAAGTGAAGCCTTGGAAATAGTTCAGTGGAGATGAAAATATCTAGGTGTGAAAATGAATTAGAAAGAGGGAAGAACCCCTTAATTATTTCGTGTTACCTACTATGATTCTTTGGGGAGAGAAATTGATATTCTCATGCATGTAAATTTTTTGGCATGAGAGTGTTGATAGTTGAATGATGATAAACACCACTGAAAAATATGATTGTGTTTGTACTCACAAAAACATTCAGGGTAATGTGACAAGTGCATACAGATATACTAGGACATATCTGGGAATGTTTTATAATTTATTTGTTGTAGTACATGTATTTTTATTTAACGTGATAACTAATGTTATTATGAATGTGATGATATATGTCATGAATTAGGAAGGATGGGAATTGTCGGGAAAGAAAACTACAAATGATAGACAACCTCAACTAGAGGGTAGTTACACAAGTTTGCTAATAAAAAATAGAGTTGAAGGCACTTAAGGTTCCCCATGAAGCACCACTGATAAGGTAAAATCAGAGAGAGTGTTGAAATCCATAATAGGTATAACAATATGATGCCCATGTAACATGAGAATGGAAAAAGGGATTGGGTAAGAACCGTTCTGAAGTGTCTTAATATTTTAATATTATGCATATGATTTTGTGTGGCTCTTGTATGCCATTGATACCCAAAAAAGGGTATGATTCAGGAAATAAGATAAACTAAATGATGGAGGTATGAACTTCTAGAAGCCAATGATAAGTGAGATCCTTGCAATAAATTCATGAACAAATATGCCATGAATACATCGACCAATCCAAGAGTGATTGGGAATAAAAGTACTCATAAGCAACACATTTCTTAAATGCATTAAGGAGATACATGTGGTAAGAGAGTGGGCATGTATAGGACTTTCCATTGTGGAAGAATTATCTTCCATTAATCTACAGAGTTGTATAATGGTAAAGAATATAATTGGGTGGCCAAGAATATTGACACCCTGATTGTCAAATAAAGACAGAATTTTGAAATGCATTCATATGATATATTCATAAAATATATGCTAATTTGAGATTAGGATCAGTCTGAAGTAGGAAGGACAATCTTGCTATAATAATGATCTTGTTGTAATAATTAATATCGATAGATAATCCATATGGTGAGAGGTTGGATGAGACCCAACACATCAAGACAAAGTGCATAATATGAAAAATGATGACCTGAAATCAATGGCAGGGGTGCATGGTGTGAGGATGCGGCCATGGACAGTGGCACATTGATTAAATTAATTTGATGATTGATTGCATTGGAAATCTTGGTATAATGAGATGAAACATGAGCAAGGAATGGTGATTTCTTGAATAGATAAATGTAATGTAACTGTTAGAATGAACAAATTAAGAATTGTTTACAATAAAAATATATGTGCATGAGAAACTAACAGTTTGTTAGTTGTGTGAAGATTGAAGTTGTAGGAAAGATAGTATTGGATATGACAACAATGTAATACCATAAGGAAGACCAATTCATACTGATTATAAAAGAACCAACCTGATAAGAGAAGGAAATACCATACTTGTGGAATCTAGTTCCTATGAGGAACACATATGAAAATGGAATTGTGAAATTTGAAATATGTGAGTGATAGATTTGAAAGAATTTCGATTTGTATATCACTAATTTTTTAATGAATGTGATGTAGGTGAGATGAAATATTTGTCCAGGGAGGACAGATGGTGGATGTCAAATAAGAAATCATGGAAAAAGGATATGTGTGACAAGGGAACTTTGTGATCATTTTTTATCACCAAAAAGAATGTGGTGTTGTGGTAACACATACTAAAGGGACACTTTTGGCAGAGCAAGCTAGAGGGATGCCTCAACAGAGAAATCTTGAGTGAATCTTAAACTATAAGACTCAGTGAAGTCTATGAAACTCTTCTTGTATGAGAAAGCCTAAAATGAAAGTTACCGCAAGGAAGGTGAGACTTTGATAGCTCATGTGAAAGACTCAATGGATTCTTTGAAATTTTGTCATATTTTGACTGGGATCATGATCACAATAATTATGACAATGAAAAACCAATAAGCCAAGTTAATGAGAGAACCATATGGAGGTAGATCCACGAGATGCACAAATAAGAGTTGTGTTGATTTGTAAATTTTCCCCTTAAATTATGAACATAATTAAAATATTTATGCATGAATATTTTGATGACATGCTACTTCTTAAAATTATTGTGGTCATGTTCAAAAAAGCCAGAGTTCATGAAGGGATCAAACTATAAGGAAAAAAAAGAGGAAAACATTGTTGAAGTAGCCAAAAAATGAAAGCATGACAGGTGATTCCTGAGAAAGAACACTGGGGATGGTGTTCCTTTGAAGGGGGAGGGGATTGTAAAACCCCTTATCCTAAACCTTTGATTATTGTAATTAATTATAATTAATGGTTTCCATGAAATGACATGGAAATATTGTAACTGTATTATTTTTTAAATTGAGAATTCCAACCAATTGATTGATGGGTGAATACTTAAGTACTGGCCATCATAACACTAGAGGAATAAGAGTAAATTTTGTTAGAATGAAGGAACCCAAGCCTCCTTGCTTAAATATTTGTTTTGAAAATACTGAGTTGTTTTGTCAACGTTGATTTCAAGGAAATTATTTAATGAGGAAGGTTTCCTAAGGTGATAGGTGATACCAAAAAAGGATCACCACAAGTCCCTTGATTGACCCACGGGGTTTCCTTCTGAGAGAAGGAAGGGGATATATAGAGAAGCTTCCAAATAAAAAGCGTCCAATACAATCACACGAGAGGGAATACAATAAAAGCGGGGGTTGTTGGTTCTGGAGGAAAAATGAAGAACTGGGAAGGAGTTCTAGGAAGAGGTCTATAGAAGAATTAAGAAAAGGGAGAACGTATAGGTAAGAGGAGAGAGTCCCTGGTGGTATGATGGCTTATCAAGAGGGTGGAGAATATGGAGAGTGTTTCTACTTTTGAGCCTATTGTAGGGTGGAAAATCGAATTATGTTTGTAATATATAAGTATATCATGACCCTGTGAGATTGAGTAAAGGAACTGAATTATGTTTGTAATTATTCCTTGAATGTATTCACTTGATCTATGGAATTGATACATGTCTCACTGGTAAACCATTATAGAGAGGTAATAGTGGAATATAATCTAATGTTGGTATCTCATGAATGCATTCATGGATAGTTAGAATCTGTGAAAGAATGGATCAATACATGTATTAATGATAAGTTTGCATGTTGAGTTAAAGGAGGTGATATGACCCTTCTTCCCCATTAAATAAACTTTTTTAATTCCTAGATGAGTCGACAAGACTTAGTAGTTTTTTATCCCTAAGTCGATAACTAATCTCAGTCATTAAATGATGGGTTGGACACCCATCGAAGCCCCTCATAAGTTAACGTGAAAGTGGTGGTTGTAGAATGAAAGGATGGTTTAATGAAAACCATCAGTTCTTATCAACTAGCTATGAACATTGGATGTCAGACATCGGGAGATCCTTAGGGAAAGCTAGGAGAAAATCGTTGACACACCGATGTTGAGAAAAAGGATCTGTCCCTTGGTTCCACCCTTATCACCTCTCAGGATAAGAGCGTAATCATTTGGATGGAATTTTATATATATCCATTAGATGGGAATATCGATAGATCCAAGCCATATATCTTTGTAAATCTCATGAGGAAATCATCATCGTGGTACCAGAACATTGGACCCTAGGAAACATTTATGTTATGCTTGTTGAAAGGTTTGACACCCAGGAACCAGGGTTCCAACCTTTGTTTCCTCTTTCTAGTTATATAAATGGAGGGAATAGAAAGAGGATATCTCGACCATTATATTAGAGCATCGAGAGATCTCGGTCATTTCATTTTCCCTTAGGAATTCTTAGGAGGGAAATTCCATGCCTGGAAGTCAGGGGCTAAATTTAAGTTGTTGGATAGGAGAAAGGAGGGATATCCACTATATATCATGGTCAAGAGGGTTCAATTAAATCTCATACCCTAGAATTTCTTCCCAAGTCTAATATGTTGGCACGGGCTGGTGGCCCTATGCCCGATGGTAAAGGTTCTCACGCGGGGTTCCAAATCCTTTTATTATATATATAGGCATGAGTAGGGAGGTGACATTGTGTATGACGTGGAATCTATATAGGAAGAAAGCGTGGCCAAGGAATCTACATGGTGTAGGCTAATTTAACCATGCATCGAGTGTGGGGTTGGATTAGGCTCCAAAACCCTACATTGGTGCCTTTAAATGAGAGTCATCAAATCTACAGGGATAAAATCTAACCATAGATCTCATAGTAAAGGAAAAGGAACATAACCCCGAGGATGATATAATTAATCCTCTCATAATCCTTGGGTTAAGTTAAGTTAATCCTCTCATAATCCCCAGAACAGAGCCTCTCAAGGTTCATAATACTTGAGAATTTCCAGTGTCCCAACATCTGGAACGATGTGTCACTCGGAGGTTGGTCCACGTGTCAGAGGAGTATTGGGTCACATGTTATAATGGTAGTTGACACATCCTAAGGATGACGCTTGTCATCACTTGAATGGTTAGTGAGTAATGGGGTGGACCCTCGCTGGCCTATAGCTCAGATATAGGTACAATAGGCCTAAGGCATGGGATCTAAGGGCAAATAAATTTTCCACTGTAGATCTGGGTCAAGGGAGGTCAATCAGACTTGGGACCCATAGAACTATTTAGTTATACAAGGTATAAAAGGATCCTAGGAACCGATGTCTATGACAACACGATGACGTGTGTGTCCTCCATAGATTTGACAGAAAGAGAGAATATAGGTCATCGATCTGTTGAGTGATGAGGTGATATCCACCATATATCTCTATCGAGAGACTAAGTGGGAGCCCATCAAGGTCCAAGATTGTTGTATGCACACCTTTCTTTATATCCTCTAGATCTACTATTGAGAACTGTAAGCCATAGATCTCGTAGGGTTGTAACTCCATGATGAATTTAATTTAAAAATCTCATAATTACGAGATTATTTGAACTAATCCCCTCGTAATAACCGACACCGGAAAATTTCTAAGCTCACACCATATGTAAGGTTCGACATCTGGTGCTCGGTAGTGATGTGGCACGTGACGATTGGTCCATGTGTCACAATGAAGGAAGGCCATATGTCATCCTAAGGGGGTGCCACATGTTATGCAGATCTGGAAAAAATGGACTAGGTTTTGTAGGGAAAATGTGATCTGAAACCGGGGTGACAGTGATACCAAACATGACTTGATTCTATTCCACTTGATTAAGGTCACATTTACAATTTCCGATCTATTGAACTTGATTTCATTAAAGGTAAAAATATGTTCTTATGAAGAATTGAATCCAAATTGAATATAACTTGGTGAAATATGTTGTTTGTCTCATAATCCATTACTTAATGCATTTAATAAAACATAGTTGCAGAAATAAATCATGCATAAGGAAAGATGAGATGAAATAACAATAGATGAAAATAGATCACCATTGTTAATGGAGTTCACCAATATGGATACATCTCCGTATCCATTGGAATACAAATTTATTCATTATCCTTCCTTTGACAACGATGAAATATTCTCACAAAAAGGTGGCACAATTCTTCAAACACCAGAAGGACGACATTATCCAAAAAGGGGCTTGAATCTCCCAAAGGGGCTTACATAAAAATCACAAGCATGAGTGTATTTCCTCAAAGAGATCTCCAAAATATCCTCTAAAGGGCCTCCAAAAATGCACTCATAGCCTTCTCCCCCAAGGCTTCAATTAAATGGATTTAAATAATTTTTCCTAGCTCCATAATACAAAAAGAAAAGATCCATGAATTTAGGATCTAATACCTACTCAAGGACAAAAATGAGAAAGACCCTTAACATCCTCCTTGAGACTAGGAATCCAGTTGTAATAAAGTGAGGAAAATTCCAAGCCAACTCACAAGACCCTTAACTTCCTCCTTAAGACTAGGAAGCTAATTTCCCATTAAAATTAAGAAACTAATTCGTCAGTTATATTCTCACAACTAATTTCCCATTTTACAATTAAATTAATATTACGTGAGATTCTCATTTAACTAAATTTTAGCATTAATCATTTGTCTCATATGCATGACTAATATATGAGTTTTCTAATACTCTTTTCAAAGTATTGATCACATTTATATTTTAAATAAATCATTTATGCTCATTAATTATTCTTTCCCATTTATTATCAAACATTTTAATGATTTTTCCCATGGTGTGAAAATTCAGAATTTGCCATGTGGAGATCCTCCTAGATGAAACCTCCCCACAAAAAGAACTTTTGGTCCTCCAAAAGTATGGAGAGAAAACTTGAATGTCTGCAACCATTTTCTAGGAAGATTCTTACACTCCATGATGCACTTCCCGCTCCTTGATCTGCATAACAAATGTTTCTGAAATGCCACACCCTTCTTCTTCTTCACCTTTGTACTTCAAAATGAGGATGTCGATGTCAACACTTGAACCAATGCAAATCTTAGTTGATTCCTTGATATGCATAAAAAATGTCTCTGAAAGGTCACACCCTTCTTCTCCTTCACCTTTTTACTTCAAGATGAGGATGTCGATGTCGAAACTTGCATCAATGAAAATATACAATTGATTCCTTAATTTGCATAACAAATGTCCCTGAAATACCATACCCTTCTTCTCCTTCACCTTTGTACTTCAGAATGAATATGTCAATGCCAACACTTGCATAAATGAAAATCTATAGTTGACAAGACATTATCATAACTTCAAAGAAATACCAAACTTACCATGAGTCTATAAAACACTCATGGATAAGTTTACAATGATTGCAAAGGGATTGGATTGTCACAAGAATGTGGAAATGTCTCTCCTTCAAAGAGACAATCTCCTTAGACAACACAAGGGCTAAGTTCTCACAAACATGTGGCAATGTCTCTTTTACATAGATATAGTCTCTTCTGACGAAGGTTGATCTCTTCTGACAAAGTGTCAAAATGGCCTTATCAGTGCCACACCACCTTGGTTTGCATGCAAAGGCTTATACAATGAAATTACTGCATTAAATCAAATCTTTCTTCCTTGCTGCAATACTCAATTATCACCAAAATTTGCAACATACATTCATCCTTTCACAAATTAAAAAAACAAGAAAAAAGCATAAATCCATAAATCTTACATTGGTTTTCAATATGTGGCTCAAAACTTAATATACACATCACCAGTAGGTTTGTCTTGTCATTCTACAAATTTTGACTATAGACATGACCATGTTATGAAAGGTGCAACTCTGCCTCGTAAAGTGTGCAATGAATTAATGAAAGAATTGGAGTTAGCTATAATCCATGAAAATATGCTACTTGGATCACCAAACAAACTACACCATTAGATTCATGGAAAATAATACTACAAAAATGACTGTAACTTTGTCAAATTCTATCACTGTCACTTTCGGGTTGTCTGCCTTGAAATGTGTGTCAAAGCATTAATGGAAAAAGTGGGCTTCAACCATATCCCTTAAATTCCTCTGCTCGGGTCATAAAATGGAAGTGCCATTGAATTCATGGTGAAAGATCATGCAAAAATGACTATACTTTCATCCAATTTTGTCACTGTAATGTTTGGACCCCCTAGCCCTCTGCCTCAATTTGTCTCTGGATGTACTCTACAAACCCTGCAATAAATGAGTTTGTAAGGACCTCAAAATGCATTCGCAGTTGCTGAATTCACTGCCACATGTCTTCCTCTGAATGGTGTCATGTTTTGTGCTACAAGTGGGGCACGCGGAAAATTCTAGGTGGTGCCTCTTGGGGTGCCACGTGGCACCTCTTGGGGGTGCCATGTTTCATTTTTTATTGGCTCAAGTGCAGGTCAAAAAGGCTACTTCTGGGTAACATGTGGCAGACTATGTTTCTTCCACATCACCCTACTGATGTCATGCTGCCATTTCATTGACCCAATCATCTTCCACGTCATCGACTCAGTCAGTTTCCACATCATCAACCGAGTCAGCATGATACGTGACGCAGACCTCCAACCCTCAGGTCGAGGTCCACACATGATCTTTCAACTTTGGCCCTTAGAGTTTTACTGACCCTCTTAATTCCTCTCAGGGAATTATTCACTCACCCTCTCTGAGTATAGTTCACAGGTCCTCCTGAGTTATTCCTATGCGATCATTCACTGGCATAAACCTCGTGATCAAACCTCAACTGTCATTGGGACTTTTTCCCTTTTCTTTTCGGAATACCAGATTTCATGATTTCACAAATCCCATTGTTGAGCGCCTTGCCCCTTCAACCTCCGAATCCCGAAATACTAAACTCTCGACTCACCTTGCCATTGATTTCATCTTTTCTCTCTTTGTGATTTCGGGAGTCGCAATGTCGTTCAACTCTACCTCTCGAATCCCGAGGTCCCGAAACCTGAATTACCGAAATCCCAAAAAGTCCACCCTCAGCCCTACTACACTTTGTGACTTCAGGATTTTCTTAGCACTATGTCTCGTCTCTTTGTCAACAGGGTTCCTGATATGCCAAATCCTGAAACACTAGTGTTCCACTTCCAAGGAAAATCAACGGTTGTGGTTCTTCCACTTGATCCAACGGTTAGCATGATTTCACATACCGGGAGTTCATAAGGCTTGTTCTCGAACTCTCTTTCTCCTATACCTTCCGGAACCCAAATCTATGAAATGTCGAAATGGGTTTTTCCTCTCCAGGGATTTCACGAATCTTGTTGAGAGGGTTCCTAACTTTTCAAGTGTCCCCTCAAGTTTTGCCTTCTGCCTGACGTGGACTCCTGCCACCAGTCACCTTTTCCAGGTTTCAGAACTTGAACCACCTTTCGACAGGCCCCTCTATTTTGGGTTTCCAGGTACCTGGAGTTCAAAACTCTTGACCCTAACCTTGTGTCACTACGACCCCCGAATTCCCGAACCCCGATTTGCCGAAATGTTGAAACACACTTCCTCAATTTCCTTCGTGTTTCACGATTTCAGTATTTCTTATGTGGAGTGTTATACCCCTTGTCAACAGGAATGTCGAAAACCCAATTTCTGAAATCCTGACAAATACTCTATCACAACTTTTGATTTCAGACTTTCCTCCCTGCTGAGTCCCAATCACCCGTCCTCAAGACTTCCGAAACCCCGAACTACGAATTCCAGAAATGATCCGATGGCCTGAATAGGTCACGATCGACGGTCCACATTGACTCTGCCTTTCAAAGGATAGATCTATCCAATTATTAACTCCCCTGCAACTTTCCTGGATCCTATGGTCCCTGTTATTTTAGGAGTTCTCCTCAGAAAATTTCGACCGTTCAATCTCCTCCTCAAAGAATCTCTGGCTCAAATCAAACCTATGATCCTCCTCTGGAATTTAACCTCTGCATAACTACCTGCATTTCCTTCCTTTCTCTCGAATGATTCAAAGGTCCTAACCCTTCTGAGATTTATTCGCAACTTAGGATCTCCTAAAAGACTTCTGCATGCACTCCTTGAGACACTTCTTCAAATATTCTTGAATATTTGAATCTCTTGACTCTGTGCAACTCTGCAACAACAGTCCTTCAATCTCTCAGCCTTAGTTGATAAGTTCCAAGTTCTCGACCTACCTATGCACACCTTGCACAACTTCTATGCGTGTTTTTACACTTCAGTTGAGACGATAAAAACAGTATCTCTCCTGAGATTTCAGAGATGAACTCTAAATTTTGTCAACGCACTCCTTGCGGACACTTCACTGCACTCCTTGAAGGAACTTTCTCTCAAGAAGAGAAACAATTGAAACTCATTCCATTACTCTCTCTCAGACTTCAAACACTTAACATGAAATCATGCATACAGGGCATAAAAGTAAATGCAAGATAGAGAGAATAAAATAACCATAAGCATAACATTCAGCATGTATACATAGAAAGCATTATAACACCATGAGTCTGAATCAAAGATTCATATATTAATTCAGAACTTTTGTACATGGGTTCTTCTCTACAACTCTCTGCTTCTTCTCTATGATAATGTGATTAATCCTACCATCTCTTATTGATACAATGATACAAAGGTGAGGGTGTTTATAGTCGTTTTCCCTCCAGCTCCTAAAACTATCTAATCTAGAATTTAAATCTACCTACTTTCATTAACTGGCATAAATGCCTCTACATCCTACAGATGAGAGCGAATCGCTCATGATCCATTTACAATATGGAAGTATACCTTCTTAACTATTTCATTAATGTCTGTGCATCCAAACTTTCAAAAACATTTCAAATTTTATTTTTTTTACATGTGCCAAAATGTGATGGCGTTCATCCGAGCTGTCTTCCGCCTCCACGCTTGCTTACTGTTGATGATGCTCTTGCATCATACTCCCTCACTTGAAAATTTTCATGGACTCCTTTTCATGAGCTCTTTCACGTTCTATCCATGCTTCTGAATTTCTGCTTCATTCTCCTAGCTGGCTTCTTCAACTGGATGTCCCTTCCATTTGATCAAGTATTCAAAATACTCTTTTCTCCTGGTCCTCTTGCTGACTCTCTTGTCAAGTATACTTTCCATCTGTGGCTTTGCAGCTACAGGAATTTGTTTAGTCCATTGAAACTCTATCTGTTCACTATCTTCTTCAGCTCTATAAGGGTACAAATCTGAGATGTTGAATATCAATGAAATTTTGATCCCATCGGGTAATTCAATCTCATATGAATTTGCCCCAAATTTCTTCACGACCTTGAATGGTCCAATCTTATTCATTTTCAGTTTGTTATATGTTCCCCTTGGGAACCTTTCTTTCCTCAGATGTGAAAGAATCAGATCGTCGACTTCAAATTGAAGTTCTCGCCTGTGTTGATCTGCTATATGCTTGTACTCTTGATTTGAATTCTGCAAACGTTCCTTGACTTGGTTATGAAGCTCCTTCATCACTTCTACAAAATCCTCTGCACTAGCACTCCTAAATTCAGTTTGTTCTGAATCTTTCAATTCAGAAACTCCTATTGGCTGCATCCCATACATAATTTGGAATGGAATCTTCCCTGTGCTTATGTTAAATGAATCATTGTAAGCAAATTCCGCCTGTGGTAGAATGTGATCCCACTGACTGTGGTATTTAGTCACTAGGCTCCTTAGAAAATCTCCCAAGCTTCTATTTACAACTTCTATTTTCCCATCTGTTTGAGGATGATAAGCTGAGCTAAATGAAAAATTTATCCCCAACTTCTTCCATAAAGTTCTCCAGAAATGTCCTACAAACTTGGTGCCTCGATCTGAAACTATACTTCTGGGTAAGCCGTGAAGTCTGACGACTTCTTTGAAAAATAGGTTCGCAATATGGGTCGCGTCACTAGTTTTCTGACATGGTATAAAATGTGCCATCTTTGAAAATTTGTCTACCACCACAAGATCGAATCAAATCCTCTTTGTTTCCTTGGCAACCCTAATATAAAATCCATGCTCACTGTATCCCACAGCCTCTCTGGTATGAGTAATGGCTGGTATAACCCTGTGTTTTTCCTTTTTCCTTTCATGTGCTGACAAATTCTACATTTGTCCACAAATATTTTGACATCGGTCCTCATCCGTGGCCAAAAATATGAGCCATTTAATTTTGAGAACGTTTT